>JBBAXF010000130.1:0-103876 GCA_037837765.1 Delichon dasypus | reverse complement strand
AGAAGCAGAGAAATGCTGCAGGAGCATATTGCTGGCTAGAAGAGGTGAAACAGCACATGTGCTGCGCAGAGTGCGAACTGCTGAAAAGAAGCACACACAAGCGAGCACGGTGCGTGCTGTTCTCGCAGAGAACAACTTGTTCCACTTTCCAGCTTCTAACAGGGAAACAGAGCAAGCAGAGTGAGCATACGTGCTGCACTTGTTGCAAACATGGAAACAGACAGCCTAGCATCAGCAGCTCAGAAAATCACTGAGAGAAGCAGAGAAATGCTGCAGGAGCATATTGCTGGCTAGAAGAGGTGAAACAGCACATATGTTGCACAGAGAGCAAAGCGCTGAAAAGAAGCACACAGAAGCGAGCACGGTGCGTGCTGTTCTCGCAGAGAGCAACTTGTTCCACTTTCCAGCTTCTAACAGGGAAACAGAGCAAGCAGGGTACAGCATACGTGCTGCACTTGTTGCAAACATGGAAAACAGACAGCCTAGCATCAGCAGCTCAGAAATCACTGATAGAAGCAGAGAAATGCTGCAGGAGCATATTGGCTGGCTAGAAGAGGTGAAACAGCACATATGCTGCGCAGAGTGCGAACTGCTGAAAAGAAGCACACACAAGCGAGCACGGTGCGTGCTGTTCTCGCAGAGAACAACTTGGTCCACTTTCCAGCTTCTAACAGGGAAACAGAGCAAGCAGAGTCAACATACTTGCTGCACTTGTTGCAAACATGGAAAACAGGCAGCCTAGCATCAGCAGCTCAGAAATCACTGATAGAAGCAGAGAAATGCTGCAGGAGCATATTGGCTGGCTAGAAGAGGTGAAACAGCACATATGCTGCACAGAGAGCAAAGCGCTGAAAAGAAGCACACAGAAGCGAGCACCGTGCGTGCTGTTCTCGCAGCCAGCAACTAGTTCCACTTTCCAGCTTCTAACAGGGAAACAGAGCAAGCAGGGTGCAGCATACGTGCTGCACTTGTTGCAAACATGGAAAACAGACAGCCTAGCATCAGCAGCTCAGAAATCACTGATAGAAGCAGAGAAATGCTGCAGGAGCATATTGGCTGGCTAGAAGAGGTGAAACAGCACATATGCTGCACAGAGAGCAAAGCGCTGAAAAGAAGCACACAGAAGCGAGCACCGTGCGTGCTGTTCTCGCAGCCAGCAACTTGTTCCACTTTCCAGCTTCTAACAGGGAAACAGAGCAAGCAGGGTGCAGCATACGTGCTGCACTTGATGCAAACATGGAAAACAGACAGCCTAGCATCAGCAGCTCAGAAATCACTGATAGAAGCAGAGAAATGCTGCAGGAGCATATTGGCTGGCTAGAAGAGGTGAAACAGCACGTATGCTGCACAGAGAGCAAAGCGCTGAAAAGAAGCACACAGAAGCGAGCACCGTGCGTGCTGTTCTCGCAGCGAGCAACGTGTTCCACTTTCCAGCTTCTAACAGGGAAACAGAGCAAGCAGGGTGCTGCATACGTGCTGCACTTGTTGCAAACATGGAAAACAGACAGCCTAGCATCAGCAGCTCAGAAATCACTGATAGAAGCAGAGAAATGCTGCAGGAGCATATTGGCTGGCTAGAAGAGGTGAAACAGCACATATGCTGCACAGAGAGCAAAGCGCTGAAAAGAAGCACACAGAAGCGAGCACCGTGCGTGCTGTTCTCGCAGCCAGCAACTTGTTCCACTTTCCAGCTTCTAACAGGGAAACAGAGCAAGCGGGGTGCAGTATACGTGCTGCATTTGTTGCAAACATGGAAAACAGACAGCCTAGCATCAGCAGCTCAGAAATCACTGATAGAAGCAGAGAAATGCTGCAGGAGCATATTGGCTGGCTAGAAGAGGTGAAACAGCACATATGCTGCACAGAGAGCAAAGCGCTGAAAAGAGCACACAGAAGCGAGCACCGTGCGTGCTGTTCTCGCAGAGAGCAACTTGTTCCACTTTCCAGCTTCTAACAGGGAAACAGAGCAAGCAGGGTGCTGCATACGTGCTGCACTTGTTGCAAACATGTAAAACAGACAGCCTAGCATCAGCAGCTCAGAAATCACTGATAGAAGCAGAGAAATGCTGCAGGAGCATATTGGCTGGCTAGAAGAGGTGAAACAGCACATATGCTGCACAGAGAGCAAAGCGCTGAAAAGAAGCACACAGAAGCGAGCACCGTGCGTGCTGTTCTCGCAGCCAGCAACTTGTTCCACTTTCCAGCTTCTAAGAGGGAAACAGAGCAAGCGGGGGTGCTGCATACGTGCTGCACTTGTTGCAAACATGGAAAACAGACAGCCTAGCATCAGCAGCTCAGAAATCACTGATAGAAGCAGAGAAATGCTGCAGGAGCATATTGGCTGGCTAGAAGAGGTGAAACAGCACGTATGCTGCACAGAGAGCAAAGCGCTGAAAAGAAGCACACAGAAGCGAGCACCGTGCGTGCTGTTCTCGCAGAGAGCAACTTGTTCCACTTTCCAGCTTCTAACAGGGAAACAGAGCAAGCAGGGTGCTGCATACGTGCTGCACTTGTTGCAAACATGTAAAACAGACAGCCTAGCATCAGCAGCTCAGAAATCACTGCTAGAAGCAGAGAAATGTTGCAGGAGCATATTGGCTGGCTAGAAGAGGTGAAACAGCACATATGCTGCACAGAGAGCAAAGCGCTGAAAAGAAGCACACAGAAGCGAGCACCGTGCGTGCTGTTCTCGCAGCGAGCAACTTGTTCCACTTTCAGCTTCTAACAGGGAAACAGAGCAAGCGGGGTGCTGCATACGTGCTGCACTTGTTGCAAACATGGAAAACAGACAGCCTAGCATCAGCAGCTCAGAAATCACTGATAGAAGCAGAGAAATGCTGCAGGAGCATATTGGCTGGCTAGAAGAGGTGAAACAGCACATATGCTGCACAGAGAGCAAACGCTGAAAAGAAGCACACAGAAGCGAGCACCGTGCGTGCTGTTCTCGCAGAGAGCAACTTGTTCACTTTCCAGCTTCTAAGAGGGAAACAGAGCAAGCGGGGTGCTGCATACGTGCTGCACTTGTTGCAAACATGGAAAACAGACAGCCTAGCATCAGCAGCTCAGAAATCACTGATAGAAGCAGAGAAATGCTGCAGGAGCATATTGGCTGGCTAGAAGAGGTGAAACAGCACGTATGCTGCACAGAGAGCAAAGCGCTGAAAAGAAGCACACAGAAGCGAGCACCGTGCGTGCTGTTCTCGCAGCGAGCAACTTGTTCCACTTTCCAGCTTCTAACAGGGAAACAGAGCAAGCGGGGTGCAGTATACGTGCTGCATTTGTTGCAAACATGGAAAACAGACAGCCTAGCATCAGCAGCTCAGAAATCACTGATAGAAGCAGAGAAATGCTGCAGGGAGCATATTGGCTGGCTAGAAGAGGTGAAACAGCACATATGCTGCACAGAGAGCAAAGCGCTGAAAAGAAGCACAGAGAAGCGAGCACCGTGCGTGCTGTTCTCGCAGAGAGCAACTTGTTCCACTTTCCAGATTCTAACAGGGAAACAGAGCAAGCAGGGTGCAGCATACGTGCTGCACTTGTTGCAAACATGGAAAACAGACAGCCTAGCATCAGCAGCTCAGAAATCACTGATAGAAGCAGAGAAATGCTGCAGGAGCATATTGGCTGGCTAGAAGAGGTGAAACAGCACATATGCTGCACAGAGAGCAAAGCGCTGAAAAGAAGCACACAGAAGCGAGCACCGTGCGTGCTGTTCTCGCAGCCAGCAACTTGTTCCACTTTCCAGCTTCTAACAGGGAAACAGAGCAAGCGGGGTGCTGCATACGTGCTGCACTTGTTGCAAACATGGAAAACAGACAGCCTAGCATCAGCAGCTCAGAAATCACTGATAGAAGCAGAGAAATGCTGCAGGAGCATATTGGCTGGCTAGAAGAGGTGAAACAGCACGTATGCTGCACAGAGAGCAAAGCGCTGAAAAGAAGCACACAGAAGCGTGCACCGTGCGTGCTGTTCTCGCAGAGAGCAACTAGTTCCACTTTCCAGCTTCTAACAGGGAAACAGAGCAAGCAGGGTGCAGCATACGTGCTGCACTTGTTGCAAACATGGAAAACAGACAGCCTAGCATCAGCAGCTCAGAAATCACTGATAGAAGCAGAGAAATGCTGCAGGAGCATATTGGCTGGCTAGAAGAGGTGAAACAGCACATACGCTGCACAGAGAGCAAAGCGCTGAAAAGAAGCACACAGAAGCGAGCACCGTGCGTGTTGTTCTCGCAGCGAGTAACTTGTTCCACTTTCCAGCTTCTAACAGGGAAACAGAGCAAGCAGGGTGCTGCATACGTGCTGCACTTGTTGCAAACATGGAAAACAGACAGCCTAGGCATCAGCAGCTCAGAAATCACTGATAGAAGCAGAGAAATGCTGCAGGAGCATATTGGCTGGCTAGAAGAGGTGAAACAGCACATATGCTGCACAGAGAGCAAAGCGCTGAAAAGAAGCACACAGAAGCGAGCACCGTGCGTGCTGTTCTCGCAGCGAGCAACTTGTTCCACTTTCCAGCTTCTAACAGGGAAACAGAGCAAGCGGGGTGCTGCATACGTGCTGCACTTGTTGCAAACATGGAAAACAGACAGCCTAGCATCAGCAGCTCAGAAATCACTGAGAGAAGCAGAGAAATGCTGCAGGAGCATATTGGCTGGCTAGAAGAGGTGAAACAGCACATATGCTGCGCAGAGTGCGAACTGCTGAAAAGAAGCACACACAAGCGAGCACCGTGCGTGCTGTTCTCGCAGAGAACAACTTGTTCCACTTTCCAGCTTCTAACAGGGAAACAGAGCAAGCAGAGTGAGCATACGTGCTGCACTTGTTGCAAACATGGAAAACAGACAGCCTAGCATCAGCAGCTCAGAAATCACTGAGAGAAGCAGAGAAATGCTGCAGGAGCATATTGGCTGGCTAGAAGAGGTGAAACAGCACATGTGCTGCGCAGAGTGCGAACTGCTGAAAAGAAGCACACACAAGCGAGCACCGTGCGTGCTGTTCTCGCAGAGAACAACTTGTTCCACTTTCCAGCTTCTAACAGGGAAACAGAGCAAGCAGAGTGAGCATACGTGCTGCACTTGTTGCAAACATGGAAAACAGACAGCCTAGCATCAGCAGCTCAGAAATCACTGAGAGAAGCAGAGAAATGCTGCAGGAGCATATTGGCTGGCTAGAAGAGGTGAAACAGCACATATGTTGCACAGAGAGCAAAGCGCTGAAAAGAAGCACACAGAAGCGAGCACGGTGCGTGCTGTTCTCGCAGAGAGCAACTTGTTCCACTTTCCAGCTTCTAACAGGGAAACAGAGCAAGCAGGGTACAGCATACGTGCTGCACTTGTTGCAAACATGGAAAACAGACAGCCTAGCATCAGCAGCTCAGAAATCACTGATAGAAGCAGAGAAATGCTGCAGGAGCATATTGGCTGGCTAGAAGAGGTGGAAACAGCACATATGCTGCGCAGAGTGCGAACTGCTGAAAAGAAGCACACACAAGCGAGCACGGTGCGTGCTGTTCTCGCAGAGAACAACTTGGTCCACTTTCCAGCTTCTAACAGGGAAACAGAGCAAGCAGAGTGAACATACTTGCTGCACTTGTTGCAAACATGGAAAACAGGCAGCCTAGGCATCAGCAGCTCAGAAATCACTGATAGAAGCAGAGAAATGCTGCAGGAGCATATTGGCTGGCTAGAAGAGGTGAAACAGCACATATGCTGCACAGAGAGCAAAGCGCTGAAAAGAAGCACACAGAAGCGAGCACCGTGCGTGCTGTTCTCGCAGCCAGCAACTAGTTCCACTTTCCAGCTTCTAACAGGGAAACAGAGCAAGCAGGGTGCAGCATACGTGCTGCACTTGTTGCAAACATGGAAAACAGACAGCCTAGCATCAGCAGCTCAGAAATCACTGATAGAAGCAGAGAAATGCTGCAGGAGCATATTGGCTGGCTAGAAGAGGTGAAACAGCACATATGCTGCACAGAGAGCAAAGCGCTGAAAAGAAGCACACAGAAGCGAGCACCGTGCGTGCTGTTCTCGCAGCCAGCAACTTGTTCCACTTTCCAGCTTCTAACAGGGAAACAGAGCAAGCAGGGTGCAGCATACGTGCTGCACTTGATGCAAACATGGAAAACAGACAGCCTAGCATCAGCAGCTCAGAAATCACTGATAGAAGCAGAGAAATGCTGCAGAGCATATTGGCTGGCTAGAAGAGGTGAAACAGCACGTATGCTGCACAGAGAGCAAAGCGCTGAAAAGAAGCACACAGAAGCGAGCACCGTGCGTGCTGTTCTCGCAGCGAGCAACGTGTTCCACTTTCCAGCTTCTAACAGGGAAACAGAGCAAGCAGGGTGCTGCATACGTGCTGCACTTGTTGCAAACATGGAAAACAGACAGCCTAGCATCAGCAGCTCAGAAATCACTGATAGAAGCAGAGAAATGCTGCAGGAGCATATTGGCTGGCTAGAAGAGGTGAAACAGCACATATGCTGCACAGAGAGCAAAGCGCTGAAAAGAAGCACACAGAAGCGAGCACCGTGCGTGCTGTTCTCGCAGCCAGCAACTTGTTCCACTTTCCAGCTTCTAACAGGGAAACAGAGCAAGCGGGGTGCAGTATACGTGCTGCATTTGTTGCAAACATGGGAAAACAGACAGCCTAGCATCAGCAGCTCAGAAATCACTGCTAGAAGCAGAGAAATGCTGCAGGAGCATATTGGCTGGCTAGAAGAGGTGAAACAGCACATATGCTGCACAGAGAGCAAAGCGCTGAAAAGAAGCACACAGAAGCGAGCACCGTGCGTGCTGTTCTCGCAGAGAGCAACTTGTTCCACTTTCCAGATTCTAACAGGGAAACAGAGCAAGCAGGGTGCAGCATACGTGCTGCACTTGTTGCAAACATGTAAAACAGACAGCCTAGCATCAGCAGCTCAGAAATCACTGATAGAAGCAGAGAAATGCTGCAGGAGCATATTGGCTGGCTAGAAGAGGTGAAACAGCACATATGCTGCACAGAGAGCAAAGCGCTGAAAGAAGCACACAGAAGCGAGCACCGTGCGTGCTGTTCTCGCAGCCAGCAACTTGTTCCACTTTCCAGCTTCTAAGAGGGAAACAGAGCAAGCGGGGTGCTGCATACGTGCTGCACTTGTTGCAAACATGGAAAACAGACAGCCTAGCATCAGCAGCTCAGAAATCACTGATAGAAGCAGAGAAATGCTGCAGGAGCATATTGGCTGGCTAGAAGAGGTGAAACAGCACATATGCTGCACAGAGAGCAAAGCGCTGAAAAGAAGCACACAGAAGCGAGCACCGTGCGTGCTGTTCTCGCAGCGAGCAACTAGTTCCACTTTCCAGCTTCTAACAGGGAAACAGAGCAAGCAGGGTGCAGCATACGTGCTGCACTTGTTGCAAACATGGAAAACAGACAGCCTAGCATCAGCAGCTCAGAAATCACTGATAGAAGCAGAGAAATGCTGCAGGAGCATATTGGCTGGCTAGAAGAGGTGAAACAGCACATATGCTGCACAGAGAGCAAACCGCTGAAAAGAAGCACACAGAAGCGAGCACCGTGCGTGCTGTTCTCGCAGCGAGCAACTTGTTCCACTTTCCAGCTTCTAACAGGGAAACAGAGCAAGCGGGGTGCAGTATACGTGCTGCATTTGTTGCAAACATGGAAAACAGACAGCCTAACATCAGCAGCTCAGAAATCACTGATAGAAGCAGAGAAATGCTGCAGGAGCATATTGGCTGGCTAGAAGAGGTGAAACAGCACGTATGCTGCACAGAGAGCAAAGCGCTGAAAAGAAGCACACAGAAGCGAGCACCGTGCGTGCTGTTCTCGCAGCGAGCAACTAGTTCCACTTTCCAGCTTCTAACAGGGAAACAGAGCAAGCAGGGGTGCAGCATACGTGCTGCACTTGTTGCAAACATGGAAAACAGACAGCCTAGCATCAGCAGCTCAGAAATCACTGATAGAAGCAGAGAAATGCTGCAGGAGCATATTGGCTGGCTAGAAGAGGTGAAACAGCACATACGCTGCACAGAGAGCAAAGCGCTGAAAAGAAGCACACAGAAGCGAGCACCGTGCGTGTTGTTCTCGCAGCGAGTAACTTGTTCCACTTTCCAGCTTCTAACAGGGAAACAGAGCAAGCAGGGTGCAGCATACGTGCTGCACTTGTTGCAAACATGGAAAACAGACAGCCTAGCATCAGCAGCTCAGAAATCACTGATAGAAGCAGAGAAATGCTGCAGGAGCATATTGGCTGGCTAGAAGAGGTGAAACAGCACATATGCTGCACAGAGAGCAAAGCGCTGAAAAGAAGCACACAGAAGCGAGCACCGTGCGTGCTGTTCTCGCAGCCAGCAACTTGTTCCACTTTCCAGCTTCTAACAGGGAAACAGAGCAAGCGGGGTGCAGTATACGTGCTGCATTTGTTGCAAACATGGAAAACAGACAGCCTAGCATCAGCAGCTCAGAAATCACTGCTAGAAGCAGAGAAATGCTGCAGGAGCATATTGGCTGGCTAGAAGAGGTGAAACAGCACATATGCTGCACAGAGAGCAAAGCGCTGAAAAGAAGCACACAGAAGCGAGCACCGTGCGTGCTGTTCTCGCAGAGAGCAACTTGTTCCACTTTCCAGATTCTAACAGGGAAACAGAGCAAGCAGGGTGCAGCATACGTGCTGCACTTGTTGCAAACATGTAAAACAGACAGCCTAGCATCAGCAGCTCAGAAATCACTGATAGAAGCAGAGAAATGCTGCAGGAGCATATTGGCTGGCTAGAAGAGGTGAAACAGCACATATGCTGCACAGAGAGCAAAGCGCTGAAAAGAAGCACACAGAAGCGAGCACCGTGCGTGCTGTTCTCGCAGCCAGCAACTTGTTCCACTTTCCAGCTTCTAAGAGGGAAACAGAGCAAGCGGGGTGCTGCATACGTGCTGCACTTGTTGCAAACATGGAAAACAGACAGCCTAGCATCAGCAGCTCAGAAATCACTGATAGAAGCAGAGAAATGCTGCAGGAGCATATTGGCTGGCTAGAAGAGGTGAAACAGCACATATGCTGCACAGAGAGCAAAGCGCTGAAAAGAAGCACACAGAAGCGAGCACCGTGCGTGCTGTTCTCGCAGCGAGCAACTAGTTCCACTTTCCAGCTTCTAACAGGGAAACAGAGCAAGCAGGGTGCAGCATACGTGCTGCACTTGTTGCAAACATGGAAAACAGACAGCCTAGCATCAGCAGCTCAGAAATCACTGATAGAAGCAGAGAAATGCTGCAGGAGCATATTGGCTGGCTAGAAGAGGTGAAACAGCACATATGCTGCACAGAGAGCAAACCGCTGAAAAAGAAGCACACAGAAGCGAGCACCGTGCGTGCTGTTCTCGCAGCGAGCAACTTGTTCCACTTTCCAGCTTCTAACAGGGAAACAGAGCAAGCGGGGTGCAGTATACGTGGCTGCATTTGTTGCAAACATGGAAAACAGACAGCCTAACATCAGCAGCTCAGAAATCACTGATAGAAGCAGAGAAATGCTGCAGGAGCATATTGGCTGGCTAGAAGAGGTGAAACAGCACGTATGCTGCACAGAGAGCAAAGCGCTGAAAAGAAGCACACAGAAGCGAGCACCGTGCGTGCTGTTCTCGCAGCGAGCAACTAGTTCCACTTTCCAGCTTCTAACAGGGAAACAGAGCAAGCAGGGGTGCAGCATACGTGCTGCACTTGTTGCAAACATGGAAAACAGACAGCCTAGCATCAGCAGCTCAGAAATCACTGATAGAAGCAGAGAAATGCTGCAGGAGCATATTGGCTGGCTAGAAGAGGTGAAACAGCACATACGCTGCACAGAGAGCAAAGCGCTGAAAAGAAGCACACAGAGCGAGCACCGTGCGTGTTGTTCTCGCAGCGAGTAACTTGTTCCACTTTCCAGCTTCTAACAGGGAAACAGAGCAAGCAGGGTGCAGCATACGTGCTGCACTTGTTGCAAACATGGAAAACAGACAGCCTAGCATCAGCAGCTCAGAAAATCACTGATAGAAGCAGAGAAATGCTGCAGGAGCATATTGGCTGGCTAGAAGAGGTGAAACAGCACATATGCTGCACAGAGAGCAAAGCGCTGAAAAGAAGCACACAGAAGCGAGCACCGTGCGTGCTGTTCTCGCAGCGAGCAACTTGTTCCACTTTCCAGCTTCTAACAGGGAAACAGAGCAAGCGGGGTGCTGCATACGTGCTGCACTTGTTGCAAACATGGAAAACAGACAGCCTAGCATCAGCAGCTCAGAAATCACTGAGAGAAGCAGAGAAATGCTGCAGGAGCATATTGGCTGGCTAGAAGAGGTGAAACAGCACATGTGCTGCGCAGAGTGCGAACTGCCTAAAAGAAGCACACACAAGCGAGCACCGTGCGTGCTGTTCTCGCAGAGAACAACTTGTTCCACTTTCCAGCTTCTAACAGGGAAACAGAGCAAGCAGAGTGAGCATACGTGCTGCACTTGTTGCAAACATGGAAAACAGACAGCCTAGCATCAGCAGCTCAGAAATCACTGAGAGAAGCAGAGAAATGCTGCAGGAGCATATTGGCTGGCTAGAAGAGGTGAAACAGCACATATGTTGCACAGAGAGCAAAGCGCTGAAAAGAAGCACACAGAAGCGAGCACGGTGCGTGCTGTTCTCGCAGAGAGCAACTTGTTCCACTTTCCAGCTTCTAACAGGGAAACAGAGCAAGCAGGGTACAGCATACGTGCTGCACTTGTTGCAAACATGGAAAACAGACAGCCTAGCATCAGCAGCTCAGAAATCACTGATAGAAGCAGAGAAATGCTGCAGGAGCATATTGGCTGGCTAGAAGAGTGAAACAGCACATATGCTGCGCAGAGTGCGAACTGCTGAAAAGAAGCACACACAAGCGAGGCACGGTGCGTGCTGTTCTCGCAGAGAACAACTTGGTCCACTTTCCAGCTTCTAACAGGGAAACAGAGCAGCAGAGTGAACATACTTGCTGCACTTGTTGCAAACATGGAAAACAGGCAGCCTAGCATCAGCAGCTCAGAAATCACTGATAGAAGCAGAGAAATGCTGCAGGAGCATATTGGCTGGCTAGAAGAGGTGAAACAGCACATATGCTGCACAGAGAGCAAAGCGCTGAAAAGAAGCACACAGAAGCGAGCACCGTGCGTGCTGTTCTCGCAGCCAGCAACTAGTTCCACTTTCCAGCTTCTAACAGGGAAACAGAGCAAGCAGGGTGCAGCATACGTGCTGCACTTGTTGCAAACATGGAAAACAGACAGCCTAGCATCAGCAGCTCAGAAATCACTGCTAGAAGCAGAGAAATGCTGCAGGAGCATATTGGCTGGCTAGAAGAGGTGAAACAGCACATATGCTGCACAGAGAGCAAAGCGCTGAAAAGAAGCACACAGAAGCGAGCACCGTGCGTGCTGTTCTCGCAGCCAGCAACTTGTTCCACTTTCCAGCTTCTAACAGGGAAACAGAGCAAGCAGGGTGCAGCATACGTGCTGCACTTGATGCAAACATGGAAAACAGACAGCCTAGCATCAGCAGCTCAGAAATCACTGCTAGAAGCAGAGAAATGCTGCAGGAGCATATTGGCTGGCTAGAAGAGGTGAAACAGCACGTATGCTGCACAGAGAGCAAAGCGCTGAAAAGAAGCACACAGAAGCGAGCACCGTGCGTGCTGTTCTCGCAGCGAGCAACGTGTTCCACTTTCCAGCTTCTAACAGGGAAACAGAGCAAGCAGGGTGCTGCATACGTGCTGCACTTGTTGCAAACATGGAAAACAGACAGCCTAGCATCAGCAGCTCAGAAATCACTGATAGAAGCAGAGAAATGCTGCAGGAGCATATTGGCTGGCTAGAAGAGGTGAAACAGCACATATGCTGCACAGAGAGCAAACCGCTGAAAAGAAGCACACAGAAGCGAGCACCGTGCGTGCTGTTCTCGCAGCGAGCAACTTGGTCCACTTTCCAGCTTCTAACAGGGAAACAGAGCAAGCGGGGTGCAGTATACGTGCTGCATTTGTTGCAAACATGGAAAACAGACAGCCTAGCATCAGCAGCTCAGAAATCACTGATAGAAGCAGAGAAATGCTGCAGGAGCATATTGGCTGGCTAGAAGAGGTGAAACAGCACATATGCTGCACAGAGAGCAAAGCGCTGAAAAGAAGCACACAGAAGCGAGCACCGTGCGTGCTGTTCTCGCAGCCAGCAACTTGTTCCACTTTCCAGCTTCTAAGAGGGAAACAGAGCAAGCGGGGTGCTGCATACGTGCTGCACTTGTTGCAAACATGGAAAACAGACAGCCTAGCATCAGCAGCTCAGAAATCACTGATAGAAGCAGAGAAATGCTGCAGGAGTATATTGGCTGGCTAGAAGAGGTGAAACAGCACATATGCTGCACAGAGAGCAAAGCGCTGAAAAGAAGCACACAGAAGCGAGCACCGTGCGTGCTGTTCTCGCAGCCAGCAACTTGTTCCACTTTCCAGCTTCTAACAGGGAAACAGAGCAAGCAGGGTGCAGCATACGTGCTGCACTTGTTGCAAACATGGAAAACAGACAGCCTAGCATCAGCAGCTCAGAAATCACTGATAGAAGCAGAGAAATGCTGCAGGAGCATATTGGCTGGCTAGAAGAGGTGAAACAGCACATACGCTGCACAGAGAGCAAACCGCTGAAAAGAAGCACACAGAAGCGAGCACCGTGCGTGCTGTTCTCGCAGCCAGCAACTTGTTCCACTTTCCAGCTTCTAACAGGGAAACAGAGCAAGCAGGGTGCAGCATACGTACTGCACTTGTTGCAAACATGTAAAACAGACAGCCTAGCATCAGCAGCTCAGAAATCACTGATAGAAGCAGAGAAATGCTGCAGGAGCATATTGGCTGGCTAGAAGAGGTGAAACAGCACATATGCTGCGCAGAGTGCGAACTGCTGAAAAGAAGCACACACAAGCGAGCACGGTGCGTGCTGTTCTCGCAGAGAACAACTTGGTCCACTTTCCAGCTTCTAACAGGGAAACAGAGCAAGCAGAGTGAACATACGTGCTGCACTTGTTGCAAACATGGAAAACAGGCAGCCTAGCATCAGCAGCTCAGAAATCACTGATAGAAGCAGAGAAATGCTGCAGGAGCATATTGGCTGGCTAGAAGAGGTGAAACAGCACATATGCTGCACAGAGAGCAAAGCGCTGAAAGAAGCACACAGAAGCGAGCACCGTGCGTGCTGTTCTCGCAGCGAGCAACGTGTTCCACTTTCCAGCTTCTAACAGGGAAACAGAGCAAGCGGGGTGCTGCATACGTGCTGCACTTGTTGCAAACATGGAAAACAGACAGCCTAGCATCAGCAGCTCAGAAATCACTGATAGAAGCAGAGAAATGCTGCAGGAGCATATTGCTGGCTAGAGAGGTGAAACAGCACATATGCTGCACAGAGAGCAAAGCGCTGAAAAGAAGCACACAGAAGCGAGCACCGTGCGTGCTGTTCTCGCAGAGAGCAACTTGTTCCACTTTCCAGATTCTAACAGGGAAACAGAGCAAGCAGGGTGCAGCATACGTGCTGCACTTGTTGCAAACATGTAAAACAGACAGCCTAGCATCAGCAGCTCAGAAATCACTGATAGAAGCAGAGAAATGCTGCAGGAGCATATTGGCTGGCTAGAAGAGGTGAAACAGCACATATGCTGCACAGAGAGCAAAGCGCTGAAAAGAAGCACACAGAAGCGAGCACCGTGCGTGCTGTTCTCGCAGCCAGCAACTTGTTCCACTTTCCAGCTTCTAAGAGGGAAACAGAGCAAGCGGGGGTGCTGCATACGTGCTGCACTTGTTGCAAACATGGAAAACAGACAGCTAGCATCAGCAGCTCAGAAATCACTGATAGAAGCAGAGAAATGCTGCAGGAGCATATTGGCTGGCTAGAAGAGGTGAAACAGCACATATGCTGCACAGAGAGCAAAGCGCTGAAAAGAAGCACACAGAAGCGAGCACCGTGCGTGCTGTTCTCGCAGCGAGCAACTAGTTCCACTTTCCAGCTTCTAACAGGGAAACAGAGCAAGCAGGGTGCAGCATACGTGCTGCACTTGTTGCAAACATGGAAAACAGACAGCCTAGCATCAGCAGCTCAGAAATCACTGATAGAAGCAGAGAAATGCTGCAGGAGCATATTGGCTGGCTAGAAGAGGTGAAACAGCACATATGCTGCACAGAGAGCAAACCGCTGAAAAGAAGCACACAGAAGCGAGCACCGTGCGTGCTGTTCTCGCAGCGAGCAACTTGTTCCACTTTCCAGCTTCTAACAGGGAAACAGAGCAAGCGGGGTGCAGTATACGTGCTGCATTTGTTGCAAACATGGAAAACAGACAGCCTAACATCAGCAGCTCAGAAATCACTGATAGAAGCAGAGAAATGCTGCAGGAGCATATTGGCTGGCTAGAAGAGGTGTAACAGCACATATGCTGCACAGAGAGCAAACCGCTGAAAAGAAGCACACAGAAGCGAGCACCGTGCGTGCTGTTCTCGCAGAGAGCAACTTGTTCCACTTTCCAGATTCTAACAGGGAAACAGAGCAAGCAGGGTGCAGCATACGTGCTGCACTTGTTGCAAACATGTAAAACAGACAGCCTAGCATCAGCAGCTCAGAAATCACTGATAGAAGCAGAGAAATGCTGCAGGAGCATATTGGCTGGCTAGAAGAGGTGAAACAGCACATATGCTGCACAGAGAGCAAACCGCTGAAAAGAAGCACACAGAAGCGAGCACCGTGCGTGCTGTTCTCGCAGCGAGCAACTTGTTCCACTTTCCAGCTTCTAACAGGGAAACAGAGCAAGCGGGGTGCTGCATACGTGCTGCACTTGTTGCAAACATGGAAAACAGACAGCCTAGCATCAGCAGCTCAGAAATCACTGATAGAAGCAGAGAAATGCTGCAGGAGCATATTGGCTGGCTAGAAGAGGTGAAACAGCACGTATGCTGCACAGAGAGCAAAGCGCTGAAAAGAAGCACACAGAAGCGAGCACCGTGCGTGCTGTTCTCGCAGCGAGCAACTAGTTCCACTTTCCAGCTTCTAACAGGGAAACAGAGCAAGCAGGGTGCAGCATACGTGCTGCACTTGTTGCAAACATGGAAAACAGACAGCCTAGCATCAGCAGCTCAGAAATCACTGATAGAAGCAGAGAAATGCTGCAGGAGCATATTGGCTGGCTAGAAGAGGTGAAACAGCACATACGCTGCACAGAGAGCAAAGCGCTGAAAAGAAGCACACAGAAGCGAGCACCGTGCGTGTTGTTCTCGCAGCGAGTAACTTGTTCCACTTTCCAGCTTCTAACAGGGAAACAGAGCAAGCAGGGTGCTGCATACGTGCTGCACTTGTTGCAAACATGGAAAACAGACAGCCTAGCATCAGCAGCTCAGAAATCACTGATAGAAGCAGAGAAATGCTGCAGGAGCATATTGGCTGGCTAGAAGAGGTGAAACAGCACATATGCTGCACAGAGAGCAAAGCGCTGAAAAGAAGCACACAGAAGCGAGCACCGTGCGTGCTGTTCTCGCAGCGAGCAACTTGTTCCACTTTCCAGCTTCTAACAGGGAAACAGAGCAAGCGGGGTGCTGCATACGTGCTGCACTTGTTGCAAACATGGAAAACAGACAGCCTAGCATCAGCAGCTCAGAAATCACTGAGAGAAGCAGAGAAATGCTGCAGGAGCATATTGGCTGGCTAGAAGAGGTGAAACAGCACATATGCTGCGCAGAGTGCGAACTGCTGAAAAGAAGCACACACAAGCGAGCACCGTGCGTGCTGTTCTCGCAGAGACAACTTGTTCCACTTTCCAGCTTCTAACAGGGAAACAGAGCAAGCAGAGTGAGCATACGTGCTGCACTTGTTGCAAACATGGAAAACAGACAGCCTAGCATCAGCAGCTCAGAAATCACTGAGAGAAGCAGAGAAATGCTGCAGGAGCATATTGGCTGGCTAGAAGAGTGAAACAGCACATGTGCTGCGCAGAGTGCGAACTGCCTAAAAGAAGCACACACAAGCGAGCACGGTGCGTGCTGTTCTCGCAGAGAACAACTTGTTCCACTTTCCAGCTTCTAACAGGGAAACAGAGCAAGCAGAGTGAGCATACGTGCTGCACTTGTGCCAAACATGGAAAACAGACAAGCTAGCATCAGCAGCTCAGAAATCACTGAGAGAAGCAGAGAAATGCTGCAGGAGCATATTGGCTGGCTAGAAGAGGTGAAACAGCACATATGTTGCACAGAGAGCAAAGCGCTGAAAGAAGCACACAGAAGCGAGCACGGTGCGTGCTGGTTCTCGCAGAGAGCACTTGTTCCACTTTCCAGCTTCTAACAGGGAAACAGAGCAAGCAGGGTACAGCATACGTGCTGCACTTGTTGCAAACATGGAAAACAGACAGCCTAGCATCAGCAGCTCAGAAATCACTGATAGAAGCAGAGAAATGCTGCAGGAGCATATTGGCTGGCTAGAAGAGGTGAAAACAGCACATATGCTGCGCAGAGTGCGAACTGCTGAAAGAAGCACACACAGCGAGCACGGTGCGGTGCTGTTCTCGCAGAGAACAACTTGGTCCACTTTCAGCTTCTAACAGGGAAACAGAGCAAGCAGAGTGAACATACTTGCTGCACTTGTTGCAAAACATGGAAAACAGGCAGCCTTAGCATCAGCAGCTCAGAAATCACTGATAGAAGCAGAGAAATGCTGCAGGAGCATATTGGCTGGCTAGAAGAGGTGAAACAGCACATATGCTGCACAGAGAGCAAAGCGCTGAAAAGAAGCACACAGAAGCGAGCACCGTGCGTGCTCTTCTCGCAGCCAGCAACTAGTTCCACTTTCCAGCTTCTAACAGGGAAAACAGAGCAAGCAGGGTGCAGCATACGTGCTGCACTTGTTGCAAACATGGAAAACAGACAGCCTAGCATCAGCAGCTCAGAAATCACTGCTAGAAGCAGAGAATGCTGCAGGAGCATATTGGCTGGCTAGAAGAGGTGAAACAGCACATATGCTGCACAGAGAGCCAAGCGCTGAAAAGAAGCACACAGAAGCGAGCACCGTGCGTGCTGTTCTCGCAGCCAGCAACTTGTTCCACTTTCCAGCTTCTAACAGGGAAACAGAGCAAGCAGGGTGCAGCATACGTGCTGCACTTGATGCAAACATGAAAACAAGACAGCCTAGCATCAGCAGCTCAGAAATCACTGATAGAAGCAGAGAAATGCTGCAGGACGATATTGGCTGGCTAGAAGAGGTGAAACAGCACGTATGCTGCACAGAGAGCAAAGCGCTGAAAAGAAGCACACAGAAGCGAGCACCGTGCGTGCTGTTCTCGCAGCGAGCAACGTTGTTCCACTTTCCAGCTTCTAACAGGGGACAACAGAGCAAGCAGGGTGCTGCATACGTGCTGCACTTGTTGCAAACATGGAAAACAGACAGCCTAGCATCAGCAGCTCAGAAATCACTGATAGAAGCAGAGAAATGCTGCAGGAGCATATTGGCTGGCTAGAAGAGGTGAAACAGCACATATGCTGCACAGAGAGCAAACCGCTGAAAAGAAGCACACAGAAGCGAGCACCGTGCGTGCTGTTCTCGCAGCGAGGCAACTTGGTCCACTTTCCAGCTTCTAACAGGGAAACAGAGCAAGCGGGGTGCAGTATACGTGCTGCATTTGTTGCAAACATGGAAAACAGACAGCCTAGCATCAGCAGCTCAGAAATCACTGATAGAAGCAGAGAAAATGCTGCAGGAGCATATTGGCTGGCTAGAAGAGGTGAAACAGCACATACGCTGCACAGAGAGCAAAGCGCTGAAAAGAAGCACACAGAAGCGAGCACGTGCGTGTTGTTCTCGCAGCGAGTAACTTGTTCCACTTTCCAGCTTCTAACAGGGAAACAGAGCAAGCAGGGTGCTGCACTACGCTGCTGCACTTGTTGCAAACATGGAAAACAGACAGCCTAGCATCAGCAGCTCAGAAATCACTGATAGAAGCAGAGAAATGCTGCAGGAGCATATTGGCTGGCTAGAAGAGGTGAACAGCACATATGCTGCACAGAGAGCAAAGCGCTGAAAAGAAGCACACAGAAGCGAGCACCGTTGCGTGCTGTTCTCGCAGCGAGCAACTTGTTCCACTTTCAGCTTCTAACAGGGAAACAGAGCAAGCGGGGTGCTGCATACGTGCTGCACTTGTTGCAAACATGGAAAACAGACAGCCTAGCATCAGCAGCTCAGAAATCACTGAGAGAAGCAGAGAAATGCTGCAGGAGCATATTGGCTGGCTAGAAGAGGTGAAACAGCACATATGCTGCGCAGAGTGCGAACTGCTGAAAAGAAGCCCACACAAGCGAGCACCGTGCGTGCTGTTCTCGCCAGAGAACAACTTGTTCCACTTTCCAGCTTCTAACAGGAAACAGAGCAAGCAGAGTGAGCATACGTGCTGCACTTGTTGCAAACATGGAAAACAGACAGCCTAGCATCAGCAGCTCAGAATCACTGAGAGAAGCAGAGAAATGCTGCAGGAGCATATTGGCTGGCTAGAAGAGGTGAAACAGCACATGTGCTGCGCAGAGTGCGAACTGCCTAAAAGAAGCACACACAAGCGAGCACGGTGCGTGCTGTTCTCGCAGAGAACAACTTGTTCCACTTTCAGCTTCTACAGGGAAACAGAGCAAGCAGAGTGAGCATACGTGCTGCACTTGTTGCAACACATGGAAAACAGACAGCCTAGCATCAGCAGCTCAGAAATCACTGAGAGAAGCAGAGAAATGCTGCAGGAGCATATTGGCTGGCTAGAAGAGTTGAAACAGCACATATGTTGCACAGAGACGAAAGCGCTGAAAGAAGCACACAGAAGCGAGCACGGTGCGTGCTGTTCTCGCAGAGAGGCAACTTGTTCCACTTTCCAGCTTCTAACAGGGAAACAGAGCAAGCAGGGTACAGCATACGTGCTGCACTTGTTGCAAACATGGAAAAACAGACAGCCTAGCATCAGCAGCTCAGAAATCACTGATAGAAGCAGAGAAATGCTGCAGGAGCATATTGGCTGGCTAGAAGAGGTGAAACAGCACATATGCTGCGCAGAGTGCGAACTGCTGAAAAGAAGCACACACAAGCGAGCACGGTGCGTGCTGTTCTCGCAGAGAACAACTTGGTCCACTTTCCAGCTTCTAACAGGGAAACAGAGCAAGCAGAGTGAACATACTTGCTGCACTTGTTGCAAACATGGAAAACAGGCAGCCTAGCATCAGCAGCTCAGAAATCACTGATAGAAGCAGAGAAATGCTGCAGGAGCATATTGGCTGGCTAGAAGAGGTGAAACAGCACATATGCTGCACAGAGAGCAAAGCGCTGAAAAGAAGCACACAGAAGCGAGCACCGTGCGTGCTCTTCTCGCAGCCAGCTAACTAGTTCCACTTTCCAGCTTCTAACAGGGAAACAGAGCAAGCAGGGTGCAGCATACGTGCTGCACTTGTTGCAAACATGGAAAAACAGACAATGCCTAGCATCAGCAGCTACAGAAATCACTGCTAGAAGCAGAGAAATGCTGCAGGAGCTATTGGCTGGCTAGAAGAGGTGAAACAGCACATAAGCTGCACAGAGAGCAAAGCGCTGAAAAGAAGCACACAGAAGCGAGCACCGTGCGTGCTGTTCTCTCGCAGCCAGCAACTTGTTCCACTTTCCAGCTTCTAACAGGGAAACAGAGCAAGCAGGGTGCAGCATACGTGCTGCACTTGATGCAAACATGGAAAACAGACAGCCTAGCATCAGCAGCTCAGAAATCACTGATAGAAGCAGAGAAATGCTGCAGGAGCATATTGGCTGGCTAGAAGAGGTGAAACAGCACGTATGCTGCACAGAGAGCAAAGCGCTGAAAAGAAGCACACAGAAGCGAGCACCGTGCGTGCTGTTCTCGCAGCGAGCAACGTGTTCCACTTTCCAGCTTCTAACAGGGAAACAGAGCAAGCAGGGTGCTGCATACGTGCTGCACTTGTTGCAAACATGGGAAAACAGACAGCCTAGCATCAGCAGCTCAGAAATCACTGATAGAAGCAGAGAAATGCTGCAGGAGCATATTGGCTGGCTAGAAGAGGTGAAACAGCACATATGCTGCACAGAGAGCAAACCGCTGAAAAGAAGCACACAGAAGCGAGCACCGTGCGTGCTGTTCTCGCAGCGAGCAACTTGGTTCCACTTTCCAGCTTCTAACAGGGAAAACAGAGCAAGCGGGTGCAGTATACGTGCTGCATTTGTTGCAAAACATGGAAAACAGACAGCCTAGCATCAGCAGCTCAGAAATCACTGATAGAAGCAGAGAAATGCTGCAGGAGCATATTGGCTGGCTAGAAGAGGTGAAACAGCACATATGCTGCACAGAGAGCAAACCGCTGAAAAGAAGCACACAGAAGCGAGCACCGTGCGTGCTCTTCTCGCAGAGAGCAACTTGTTCCACTTTCCAGCTTCTAACAGGGAAACAGAGCAAGCAGGGTGCTGCATACGTGCTGCACTTGTTGCAAACATGTAAAACAGACAGCCTAGGCATCAGCAGCTCAGAAATCACTGATAGAAGCAGAGAAATGCTGCAGGAGCATATTGGCTGGCTAGAAGAGGTGAAACAGCACATATGCTGCACAGAGAGCAAAGCGCTGAAAAGAAGCACACAGAAGCGAGCACCGTGCGTGCTGTTCTCGCAGCGAGCAACTTGTTCACTTTCCAGCTTCTAACAGGGAAACAGAGCAAGCGGGGTGCTGCATACGTGCTGCACTTGTTGCAAACATGGAAAACAGACAGCCTAGCATCAGCAGCTCAGAAATCACTGAGAGAAGCAGAGAAATGCTGCAGGAGCATAATTGGCTGGCTAGAAGAGGTGAAACAGCACATATGCTGCGCAGAGTGCGAACTGCTGAAAAGAAGCACACACAAGCGAGCACCGTGCGTGCTGTTCTCGCAGAGAACAACTTGTTCCACTTTCCAGCTTCTAACAGGGAAACAGAGCAAGCAGAGTGAGCATACGTGCTGCACTTGTTGCAAACATGGAAAACAGACAGCCTAGCATCAGCAGCTCAGAAATCACTGAGAGAAGCAGAGAAATGCATGCAGGAGCATATGGCTGGCTAGAAGAGGTGAAACAGCACATGTGATGCGCAGAGTGCGAACTGCCTAAAAGAAGCACACACAAGCGAGCACGGTGCGTGCTGTTCTCGCAGAGAACAACTTGTTCCACTTTCCAGCTTCTAACAGGGAAACAGAGCAAGCAGAGTGAGCATACGTGCTGCACTTGTTGCAAACATGGAAAACAGACAGCCTAGCATCAGCAGCTCAGAAATCACTGAGAGAAGCAGAGAAATGCTGCAGGAGCATATTGGCTGGCTAGAAGAGGTGAAACAGCACATATGTTGCACAGAGAGCAAAGCGCTGAAAAGAAGCACACAGAAGCGAGCACGGTGCGTGCTGTTCTCGCAGAGAGCAACTTGTTCCACTTTCCAGCTTCTAACAGGAAACAGAGCAGCAGGGTACAGCATACGTGCTGCACTTGTTGCAAAACATGGAAAACAGACAGCTAGCATCAGCAGCTCAGAAATCACTGATAGAAGCAGAGAAATGCTGCAGGAGCATATTGGCTGGCTAGAAGAGGTGAAACAGCACATATGCCTGCGCAGAGTGCGAACTGCTGAAAAGAAGCACACACAAGCGAGCACGGTGCGTGCTGTTCTCGCAGAGACAACTTGGTCCACTTTCCAGCTTCTAACAGGGAAACAGAGCAAGCAGAGTGAACATACTTGCTGCACTTGTTGCAAACATGGAAAACAGGCAGCCTAGCATCAGCAGCTCAGGAAATCACTGATAGAAGCAGAGAAATGCTGCAGGAGCATATTGGCTGGCTAGAAGAGGTGAAACAGCACATATGCTGCACAGAGAGCAAAGCGCTGAAAAGAAGCACACAGAAGCGAGCACCGTGCGTGCTGTTCTCGCAGCCAGCAACTAGTTCCACTTTCCAGCTTCTAACAGGGAAACAGAGCAAGCAGGGTGCAGCATACGTGCTGCACTTGTTGCAAACATGGAAAACAGACAGCCTAGCATCAGCAGCTCAGAAATCACTGCTAGAAGCAGAGAAATGCTGCAGGAGCATATTGGCTGGCTAGAAGAGAGGTGAAACAGCACATATGCTGCACAGAGAGCAAAGCGCTGAAAAGAAGCACACAGAAGCGAGCACCGTGCGTGGCTGTTCTCGCAGCCAGCAACTTGTTCCACTTTCCAGCTTCTAACAGGGAAACAGAGCAAGCAGGGTGCAGCATACGTGCTGCACTTGATGCAAACATGGAAAACAGACAGCCTAGCATCAGCAGCTCAGAAATCATGCTAGATAGCAGAGAAATGCTGCAGGAGCATATTGGCTGGCTAGAAGAGGTGAAACAGCACGTATGCTGCACAGAGAGCAAAGCGCTGAAAAGAAGCACACAGAAGCGAGCACCGTGCGTGCTGTTCTCGCAGCGAGCAACGTGTTCTCTAACAGGGAAACAGAGCAAGCAGGGTGCTGCATACGTGCTGCACTTGTTGCAAACATGGAAAACAGACAGCCTAGCATCAGCAGCTCAGAAATCACTGATAGAAGCAGAGAAATGCTGCAGGAGCATATTGGCTGGCTAGAAGAGGTGAAACAGCACATATGCTGCACAGAGAGCAAACCGCTGAAAAGAAGCACACAGAAGCGAGCACCGTGCGTGCTGTTCTCGCAGCGAGCAACTTGGTCCACTTTCCAGCTTCTAACAGGGAAACAGAGCAAGCGGGGTGCAGTATACGTGCTGCATTTGTTGCAAACATGGAAAACAGACAGCCTAGCATCAGCAGCTCAGAAATCACTGATAGAAGCAGAGAAATGCTGCAGGAGCATATTGGCTGGCTAGAAGAGGTGAAACAGCACATATGCTGCACAGAGAGCAAACCGCTGAAAAGAAGCACACAGAAGCGAGCACCGTGCGTGCTGTTCTCGCAGAGAGCAACTTGTTCCACTTTCCAGCTTCTAACAGGGAAACAGAGCAAGCAGGGTGCTGCATACGTGCTGCACTTGTTGCAAACATGTAAAACAGACAGCCTAGCATCAGCAGCTCAGAAATCACTGATAGAAGCAGAGAAATGCTGCAGGAGCATATTGGCTGGCTAGAAGAGGTGAAACAGCACATATGCTGCACAGAGAGCAAAGCGCTGAAAAGAAGCACACAGAAGCGAGCACCGTGCGTGCTGTTCTCGCAGCCAGCAACTTGTTCCACTTTCCAGCTTCTAAGAGGGAAACAGAGCAAGCGGGGTGCTGCATACGTGCTGCACTTGTTGCAAACATGGAAAACAGACAGCCTAGCATCAGCAGCTCAGAAATCACTGATAGAAGCAGAGAAATGCTGCAGGAGTATATTGGCTGGCTAGAAGAGGTGAAACAGCACATATGCTGCACAGAGAGCAAAGCGCTGAAAAGAAGCACACAGAAGCGAGCACCGTGCGTGCTGTTCTCGCAGCCAGCAACTTGTTCCACTTTCCAGCTTCTAACAGGGAAACAGAGCAAGCAGGGTGCTGCGTACGTGCTGCACTTGTTGCAAGCATGGAAAACAGACAGCCTAGCATCAGCAGCTCAGAAATCACTGATAGAAGCAGAGAAATGCTGCAGGAGCATATTGGCTGGCTAGAAGAGGTGAAACAGCACATATGCTGCACAGAGAGCAAACCGCTGAAAAGAAGCACACAGAAGCGAGCACCGTGCGTGCTGTTCTCGCAGCCAGCAACTTGTTCCACTTTCCAGCTTCTAACAGGGAAACAGAGCAAGCAGGGTGCAGCATACGTACTGCACTTGTTGCAAACATGTAAAACAGACAGCCTAGCATCAGCAGCTCAGAAATCACTGATAGAAGCAGAGAAATGCTGCAGGAGCATATTGGCTGGCTAGAAGAGGTGAAACAGCACATATGCTGCGCAGAGTGCGAACTGCTGAAAAGAAGCACACACAAGCGAGCACGGTGCGTGCTGTTCTCGCAGAGAACAACTTGGTCCACTTTCCAGCTTCTAACAGGGAAACAGAGCAAGCAGAGTGAACATACGTGCTGCACTTGTTGCAAACATGGAAAACAGGCAGCCTAGCATCAGCAGCTCAGAAATCACTGATAGAAGCAGAGAAATGCTGCAGGAGCATATTGGCTGGCTAGAAGAGGTGAAACAGCACATATGCTGCACAGAGAGCAAAGCGCTGAAAAGAAGCACACAGAAGCGAGCACCGTGCGTGCTGTTCTCGCAGCCAGCAACTTGTTCCACTTTCCAGCTTCTAAGAGGGAAACAGAGCAAGCGGGGTGCTGCATACGTGCTGCACTTGTTGCAAACATGGAAAACAGACAGCCTAGCATCAGCAGCTCAGAAATCACTGCTAGAAGCAGAGAAATGCTGCAGGAGCATATTGGCTGGCTAGAAGAGGTGAAACAGCACATATGCTGCACAGAGAGCAAAGCGCTGAAAAGAAGCACACAGAAGCGAGCACCGTGCGTGCTGTTCTCGCAGCGAGCAACTAGTTCCACTTTCCAGCTTCTAACAGGGAAACAGAGCAAGCAGGGTGCAGCATACGTGCTGCACTTGTTGCAAACATGGAAAACAGACAGCCTAGCATCAGCAGCTCAGAAATCACTGATAGAAGCAGAGAAATGCTGCAGGAGCATATTGGCTGGCTAGAAGAGGTGAAACAGCACATATGCTGCACAGAGAGCAAACCGCTGAAAAGAAGCACACAGAAGCGAGCACCGTGCGTGCTGTTCTCGCAGCGAGCAACTTGTTCCACTTTCCAGCTTCTAACAGGGAAACAGAGCAAGCGGGGTGCAGTATACGTGCTGCATTTGTTGCAAACATGGAAAACAGACAGCCTAACATCAGCAGCTCAGAAATCACTGATAGAAGCAGAGAAATGCTGCAGGAGCATATTGGCTGGCTAGAAGAGGTGTAACAGCACATATGCTGCACAGAGAGCAAACCGCTGAAAAGAAGCACACAGAAGCGAGCACCGTGCGTGCTGTTCTCGCAGAGAGCAACTTGTTCCACTTTCCAGATTCTAACAGGGAAACAGAGCAAGCAGGGTGCAGCATACGTGCTGCACTTGTTGCAAACATGTAAAACAGACAGCCTAGCATCAGCAGCTCAGAAATCACTGATAGAAGCAGAGAAATGCTGCAGGAGCATATTGGCTGGCTAGAAGAGGTGAAACAGCACATATGCTGCACAGAGAGCAAACCGCTGAAAAGAAGCACACAGAAGCGAGCACCGTGCGTGCTGTTCTCGCAGCGAGCAACTTGTTCCACTTTCCAGCTTCTAACAGGGAAACAGAGCAAGCGGGGTGCTGCATACGTGCTGCACTTGTTGCAAACATGGAAAACAGACAGCCTAGCATCAGCTGCTCAGAAATCACTGATAGAAGCAGAGAAATGCTGCAGGAGCATATTGGCTGGCTAGAAGAGGTGAAACAGCACATATGCTGCACAGAGAGCAAAGCGCTGAAAAGAAGCACACAGAAGCGAGCACCGTGCGTGCTGTTCTCGCAGCCAGCAACTAGTTCCACTTTCCAGCTTCTAACAGGGAAACAGAGCAAGCAGGGTGCAGCATACGTGCTGCACTTGTTGCAAACATGGAAAACAGACAGCCTAGCATCAGCAGCTCAGAAATCACTGATAGAAGCAGAGAAATGCTGCAGGAGCATATTGGCTGGCTAGAAGAGGTGAAACAGCACGTATGCTGCACAGAGAGCAAACCGCTGAAAAGAAGCACACAGAAGCGAGCACCGTGCGTGCTGTTCTCGCAGCGAGCAACGTGTTCCACTTTCCAGCTTCTAAGAGGGAAACAGAGCAAGCGGGGTGCTGCATACGTGCTGCACTTGTTGCAAACATGGAAAACAGACAGCCTAGCATCAGCAGCTCAGAAATCACTGATAGAAGCAGAGAAATGCTGCAGGAGCATATTGGCTGGCTAGAAGAGGTGAAACAGCACATATGCTGCACAGAGAGCAAAGCGCTGAAAAGAAGCACACAGAAGCGAGCACCGTGCGTGCTGTTCTCGCAGCCAGCAACTTGTTCCACTTTCCAGCTTCTAACAGGGAAACAGAGCAAGCGGGTTGCAGTATACGTGCTGCATTTGTTGCAAACATGGAAAACAGACAGCCTAGCATCAGCAGCTCAGAAATCACTGATAGAAGCAGAGAAATGCTGCAGGAGCATATTGGCTGGCTAGAAGAGGTGAAACAGCACATATGCTGCACAGAGAGCAAACCGCTGAAAAGAAGCACACAGAAGCGAGCACCGTGCGTGCTGTTCTCGCAGAGAGCAACTTGTTCCACTTTCCAGATTCTAACAGGGAAACAGAGCAAGCAGGGTGCAGCATACGTGCTGCACTTGTTGCAAACATGGAAAACAGACAGCCTAGCATCAGCAGCTCAGAAATCACTGATAGAAGCAGAGAAATGCTGCAGGAGCATATTGGCTGGCTAGAAGAGGTGAAACAGCACATATGCTGCACAGAGAGCAAAGCGCTGAAAAGAAGCACACAGAAGCGAGCACCGTGCGTGCTGTTCTCGCAGCCAGCAACTTGTTCCACTTTCCAGCTTCTAACAGGGAAACAGAGCAAGCAGGGTGCTGCATACGTGCTGCACTTCTTGCAAACATGTAAAACAGACAGCCTAGCATCAGCAGCTCAGAAATCACTGATAGAAGCAGAGAAATGCTGCAGGAGCATATTGGCTGGCTAGAAGAGGTGAAACAGCACATATGCTGCGCAGAGTGCGAACTGCTGAAAAGAAGCACACACAAGCGAGCACGGTGCGTGCTGTTCTCGCAGAGAACAACTTGGTCCACTTTCCAGCTTCTAACAGGGAAACAGAGCAAGCAGAGTGAGCATACGTGCTGCACTTGTTGCAAACATGGAAAACAGGCAGCCTAGCATCAGCAGCTCAGAAATCACTGATAGAAGCAGAGAAATGCTGCAGGAGCATATTGGCTGGCTAGAAGAGGTGAAACAGCACATATGCTGCACAGAGAGCAAAGCGCTGAAAAGAAGCACACAGAAGCGAGCACCGTGCGTGCTGTTCTCGCAGCCAGCAACTTGTTCCACTTTCCAGCTTCTAACAGGGAAACAGAGCAAGCAGGGTACAGCATACGTGCTGCACTTGTTGCAAACATGGAAAACAGACAGCCTAGCATCAGCAGCTCAGAAATCACTGATAGAAGCAGAGAAATGCTGCAGGAGCATATTGGCTGGCTAGAAGAGGTGAAACAGCACATATGCTGCGCAGAGTGCGAACTGCTGAAAAGAAGCACACACAAGCGAGCACGGTGCGTGCTGTTCTCGCAGAGAACAACTTGGTCCACTTTCCAGCTTCTAACAGGGAAACAGAGCAAGCAGGGTACAGCATACGTGCTGCACTTGTTGCAAACATGGAAAACAGGCAGCCTAGCATCAGCAGCTCAGAAATCACTGATAGAAGCAGAGAAATGCTGCAGGAGCATATTGGCTGGCTAGAAGAGGTGAAACAGCACATATGCTGCACAGAGAGCAAAGCGCTGAAAAGAAGCACACAGAAGCGAGCACCGTGCGTGCTGTTCTCGCAGCCAGCAACGTGTTCCACTTTCCAGCTTCTAACAGGGAAACAGAGCAAGCAGGGTGCTGCATACGTGCTGCACTTGTTGCAAACATGGAAAACAGACAGCCTAGCATCAGCAGCTCAGAAATCACTGATAGAAGCAGAGAAATGCTGCAGGAGCATATTGGCTGGCTAGAAGAGGTGAAACAGCACATATGCTGCACAGAGAGCAAACCGCTGAAAAGAAGCACACAGAAGCGAGCACCGTGCGTGCTGTTCTCGCAGCCAGCAACTTGTTCCACTTTCCAGCTTCTAACAGGGAAACAGAGCAAGCGGGGTGCAGTATACGTGCTGCATTTGTTGCAAACATGGAAAACAGACAGCCTAGCATCAGCAGCTCAGAAATCACTGATAGAAGCAGAGAAATGCTGCAGGAGCATATTGGCTGGCTAGAAGAGGTGAAACAGCACATATGCTGCACAGAGAGCAAAGCGCTGAAAAGAAGCACACAGAAGCGAGCACCGTGCGTGCTGTTCTCGCAGAGAGCAACTTGTTCCACTTTCCAGATTCTAACAGGGAAACAGAGCAAGCAGGGTGCAGCATACGTGCTGCACTTGTTGCAAACATGTAAAACAGACAGCCTAGCATCAGCAGCTCAGAAATCACTGATAGAAGCAGAGAAATGCTGCAGGAGCATATTGGCTGGCTAGAAGAGGTGAAACAGCACATATGCTGCACAGAGAGCAAACCGCTGAAAAGAAGCACACAGAAGCGAGCACCGTGCGTGCTCTTCTCGCAGCCAGCAACTTGTTCCACTTTCCAGCTTCTAACAGGGAAACAGAGCAAGCAGGGTGCTGCATACGTGCTGCACTTGTTGCAAACATGGAAAACAGACAGCCTAGCATCAGCAGCTCAGAAATCACTGATAGAAGCAGAGAAATGCTGCAGGAGCATATTGGCTGCCTAGAAGAGGTGAAACAGCACATATGCTGCGCAGAGTGCGAACTGCTGAAAAGAAGCACACACAAGCGAGCACCGTGCGTGCTGTTCTCGCAGAGAACAACTTGTTCCACTTTCCAGCTTCTAACAGGGAAACAGAGCAAGCAGAGTGAGCATACGTGCTGCACTTGTTGCAAACATGGAAAACAGACAGCCTAGCATCAGCAGCTCAGAAATCACTGAGAGAAGCAGAGAAATGCTGCAGGAGCATATTGGCTGGCTAGAAGAGGTGAAACAGCACATATGCTGCACAGAGAGCAAACCGCTGAAAAGAAGCACACAGAAGCGAGCACCGTGCGTGCTGTTCTCGCAGAGAGCAACTTGTTCCACTTTCCAGATTCTAACAGGGAAACAGAGCAAGCAGGGTGCAGCATACGTGCTGCACTTGTTGCAAACATGTAAAACAGACAGCCTAGCATCAGCAGCTCAGAAATCACTGATAGAAGCAGAGAAATGCTGCAGGAGCATATTGGCTGGCTAGAAGAGGTGAAACAGCACATATGCTGCACAGAGAGCAAACCGCTGAAAAGAAGCACACAGAAGCGAGCACCGTGCGTGCTGTTCTCGCAGCCAGCAACTTGTTCCACTTTCCAGCTTCTAAGAGGGAAACAGAGCAAGCGGGGTGCTGCATACGTGCTGCACTTGTTGCAAACATGGAAAACAGACAGCCTAGCATCAGCAGCTCAGAAATCACTGATAGAAGCAGAGAAATGCTGCAGGAGCATATTGGCTGGCTAGAAGAGGTGAAACAGCACATATGCTGCACAGAGAGCAAAGCGCTGAAAAGAAGCACACAGAAGTGAGCACCGTGCGTGCTGTTCTCGCAGCCAGCAACTTGTTCCACTTTCCAGCTTCTAACAGGGAAACAGAGCAAGCAGGGTGCAGCATACGTGCTGCACTTGTTGCAAACATGGAAAACAGACAGCCTAGCATCAGCAGCTCAGAAATCACTGATAGAAGCAGAGAAATGCTGCAGGAGCATATTGGCTGGCTAGAAGAGGTGAAACAGCACATATGCTGCACAGAGAGCAAAGCGCTGAAAAGAAGCACACAGAAGCGAGCACCGTGCGTGCTGTTCTCGCAGCCAGCAACTTGTTCCACTTTCCAGCTTCTAACAGGGAAACAGAGCAAGCAGGGTGCTGCATACGTGCTGCACTTCTTGCAAACATGTAAAACAGACAGCCTAGCATCAGCAGCTCAGAAATCACTGATAGAAGCAGAGAAATGCTGCAGGAGCATATTGGCTGGCTAGAAGAGGTGAAACAGCACATATGCTGCGCAGAGTGCGAACTGCTGAAAAGAAGCACACACAAGCGAGCACGGTGCGTGCTGTTCTCGCAGAGAACAACTTGGTCCACTTTCCAGCTTCTAACAGGGAAACAGAGCAAGCAGAGTGAGCATACGTGCTGCACTTGTTGCAAACATGGAAAACAGGCAGCCTAGCATCAGCAGCTCAGAAATCACTGATAGAAGCAGAGAAATGCTGCAGGAGCATATTGGCTGGCTAGAAGAGGTGAAACAGCACATATGCTGCACAGAGAGCAAAGCGCTGAAAAGAAGCACACAGAAGCGAGCACCGTGCGTGCTCTTCTCGCAGCCAGCAACTTGTTCCACTTTCCAGCTTCTAACAGGGAAACAGAGCAAGCAGGGTGCAGCATACATGCTGCACTTGTTGCAAACATGGAAAACAGACAGCCTAGCATCAGCAGCTCAGAAATCACTGATAGAAGCAGAGAAATGCTGCAGGAGCATATTGGCTGGCTAGAAGAGGTGAAACAGCACATATGCTGCACAGAGAGCAAAGCGCTGAAAAGAAGCACACAGAAGCGAGCACCGTGCGTACTGTTCTCGCAGCCAGCAACGTGTTCCACTTTCCAGCTTCTAACAGGGAAACAGAGCAAGCGGGGTGCTGCATACGTGCTGCACTTGTTGCAAACATGGAAAACAGACAGCCTAGCATCAGCAGCTCAGAAATCACTGATAGAAGCAGAGAAATGCTGCAGGAGCATATTGGCTGCCTAGAAGAGGTGAAACAGCACATATGCTGCGCAGAGTGCGAACTGCTGAAAAGAAGCACACACAAGCGAGCACCGTGCGTGCTGTTCTCACAGAGAACAACTTGTTCCACTTTCCAGCTTCTAAGAGGGAAACAGAGCAAGCGGGGTGCTGCATACGTGCTGCACTTGTTGCAAACATGGAAAACAGACAGCCTAGCATCAGCAGCTCAGAAATCACTGAGAGAAGCAGAGAAATGCTGCAGGAGCATATTGGCTGGCTAGAAGAGGTGAAACAGCACATATGCTGCGCAGAGTGCGAACTGCTGAAAAGAAGCACACAGAAGCGAGCACCGTGCGTGCTGTTCTCGCAGAGAACAACTTGTTCCACTTTCCAGCTTCTAACAGGGAAACAGAGCAAGCAGGGTGCTGCATACGTGCTGCACTTGTTGCAAACATGGAAAACAGACAGCCTAGCATCAGCAGCTCAGAAATCACTGAGAGAAGCAGAGAAATGCTGCAGGAGCATATTGGCTGGCTAGAAGAGGTGAAACAGCACATATGCTGCGCAGAGTGCGAACTGCTGAAAAGAAGCACACAGAAGCGAGCACCGTGCGTGCTGTTCTCGCAGAGAACAACTTGTTCCACTTTCCAGCTTCTAACAGGGAAACAGAGCAAGCAGAGTGAGCATACGTGCTGCACTTGTTGCAAACATGGAAAACAGACAGCCTAGCATCAGCAGCTCAGAAATCACTGAGAGAAGCAGAGAAATGCTGCAGGAGCATATTGGCTGGCTAGAAGAGGTGAAACAGCACATATGTTGCACAGAGAGCAAAGCGCTGAAAAGAAGCACACAGAAGCGAGCACCGTGCGTGCTGTTCTCGCAGCCAGCAACTTGTTCCACTTTCCAGCTTCTAACAGGGAAACAGAGCAAGCAGGGTACAGCATACGTGCTGCACTTGTTGCAAACATGGAAAACAGACAGCCTAGCATCAGCAGCTCAGAAATCACTGATAGAAGCAGAGAAATGCTGCAGGAGCATATTGGCTGGCTAGAAGAGGTGAAACAGCACATATGCTGCGCAGAGTGCGAACTGCTGAAAAGAAGCACACACAAGCGAGCACGGTGCGTGCTGTTCTCGCAGAGAACAACTTGTTCCACTTTCCAGCTTCTAACAGGGAAACAGAGCAAGCAGGGTACAGCATACGTGCTGCACTTGTTGCAAACATGGAAAACAGACAGCCTAGCATCAGCAGCTCAGAAATCACTGATAGAAGCAGAGAAATGCTGCAGGAGCATATTGGGTGGCTAGAAGAGGTGAAACAGCACATATGCTGCACAGAGAGCAAACCGCTGAAAAGAAGCACACAGAAGCGAGCACCGTGCGTGCTGTTCTCGCAGAGAGCAACTTGTTCCACTTTCCAGATTCTAACAGGGAAACAGAGCAAGCAGGGTGCAGCATACGTGCTGCACTTGTTGCAAACATGTAAAACAGACAGCCTAGCATCAGCAGCTCAGAAATCACTGATAGAAGCAGAGAAATGCTGCAGGAGCATATTGGCTGGCTAGAAGAGGTGAAACAGCACATATGCTGCACAGAGAGCAAACCGCTGAAAAGAAGCACACAGAAGCGAGCACCGTGCGTGCTCTTCTCGCAGCCAGCAACTTGTTCCACTTTCCAGCTTCTAACAGGGAAACAGAGCAAGCAGGGTGCTGCATACGTGCTGCACTTGTTGCAAACATGGAAAACAGACAGCCTAGCATCAGCAGCTCAGAAATCACTGATAGAAGCAGAGAAATGCTGCAGGAGCATATTGGCTGCCTAGAAGAGGTGAAACAGCACATATGCTGCGCAGAGTGCGAACTGCTGAAAAGAAGCACACACAAGCGAGCACCGTGCGTGCTGTTCTCGCAGAGAACAACTTGTTCCACTTTCCAGCTTCTAACAGGGAAACAGAGCAAGCAGAGTGAGCATACGTGCTGCACTTGTTGCAAACATGTAAAACAGACAGCCTAGCATCAGCAGCTCAGAAATCACTGATAGAAGCAGAGAAATGCTGCAGGAGCATATTGGCTGGCTAGAAGAGGTGAAACAGCACATATGCTGCGCAGAGTGCGAACTGCTGAAAAGAAGCACACACAAGCGAGCACGGTGCGTGCTGTTCTCGCAGAGAACAACTTGGTCCACTTTCCAGCTTCTAACAGGGAAACAGAGCAAGCAGAGTGAGCATACGTGCTGCACTTGTTGCAAACATGGAAAACAGGCAGCCTAGCATCAGCAGCTCAGAAATCACTGATAGAAGCAGAGAAATGCTGCAGGAGCATATTGGCTGGCTAGAAGAGGTGAAACAGCACATATGCTGCACAGAGAGCAAAGCGCTGAAAAGAAGCACACAGAAGCGAGCACCGTGCGTGCTCTTCTCGCAGCCAGCAACTTGTTCCACTTTCCAGCTTCTAACAGGGAAACAGAGCAAGCAGGGTGCAGCATACATGCTGCACTTGTTGCAAACATGGAAAACAGACAGCCTAGCATCAGCAGCTCAGAAATCACTGATAGAAGCAGAGAAATGCTGCAGGAGCATATTGGCTGGCTAGAAGAGGTGAAACAGCACATATGCTGCACAGAGAGCAAAGCGCTGAAAAGAAGCACACAGAAGCGAGCACCGTGCGTACTGTTCTCGCAGCCAGCAACGTGTTCCACTTTCCAGCTTCTAACAGGGAAACAGAGCAAGCGGGGTGCTGCATACGTGCTGCACTTGTTGCAAACATGGAAAACAGACAGCCTAGCATCAGCAGCTCAGAAATCACTGATAGAAGCAGAGAAATGCTGCAGGAGCATATTGGCTGCCTAGAAGAGGTGAAACAGCACATATGCTGCGCAGAGTGCGAACTGCTGAAAAGAAGCACACACAAGCGAGCACCGTGCGTGCTGTTCTCGCAGAGAACAACTTGTTCCACTTTCCAGCTTCTAAGAGGGAAACAGAGCAAGCGGGGTGCTGCATACGTGCTGCACTTGTTGCAAACATGGAAAACAGACAGCCTAGCATCAGCAGCTCAGAAATCACTGAGAGAAGCAGAGAAATGCTGCAGGAGCATATTGGCTGCCTAGAAGAGGTGAAACAGCACATATGCTGCGCAGAGTGCGAACTGCTGAAAAGAAGCACACAGAAGCGAGCACCGTGCGTGCTGTTCTCGCAGAGAACAACTTGTTCCACTTTCCAGCTTCTAACAGGGAAACAGAGCAAGCAGGGTGCTGCATACGTGCTGCACTTGTTGCAAACATGGAAAACAGACAGCCTAGCATCAGCAGCTCAGAAATCACTGATAGAAGCAGAGAAATGCTGCAGGAGCATATTGGCTGGCTAGAAGAGGTGAAACAGCACATATGCTGCGCAGAGTGCGAACTGCTGAAAAGAAGCACACAGAAGCGAGCACCGTGCGTGCTGTTCTCGCAGAGAACAACTTGTTCCACTTTCCAGCTTCTAACAGGGAAACAGAGCAGGCAGAGTGAGCATACGTGCTGCACTTGTTGCAAACATGGAAAACAGACAGCCTAGCATCAGCAGCTCAGAAATCACTGAGAGAAGCAGAGAAATGCTGCAGGAGCATATTGGCTGGCTAGAAGAGGTGAAACAGCACATATGTTGCACAGAGAGCAAAGCGCTGAAAAGAAGCACACAGAAGCGAGCACCGTGCGTGCTGTTCTCGCAGAGAGCAACTTGTTCCACTTTCCAGCTTCTAACAGGGAAACAGAGCAAGCAGGGTACAGCATACGTGCTGCACTTGTTGCAAACATGGAAAACAGACAGCCTAGCATCAGCAGCTCAGAAATCACTGATAGAAGCAGAGAAATGCTGCAGGAGCATATTGGCTGGCTAGAAGAGGTGAAACAGCACATATGCTGCGCAGAGTGCGAACTGCTGAAAAGAAGCACACACAAGCGAGCACGGTGCGTGCTGTTCTCGCAGAGAACAACTTGGTCCACTTTCCAGCTTCTAACAGGGAAACAGAGCAAGCAGAGTGAACATACGTGCTGCACTTGTTGCAAACATGGAAAACAGGCAGCCTAGCATCAGCAGCTCAGAAATCACTGATAGAAGCAGAGAAATGCTGCAGGAGCATATTGGCTGGCTAGAAGAGGTGAAACAGCACATATGCTGCACAGAGAGCAAAGCGCTGAAAAGAAGCACACAGAAGCGAGCACCGTGCGTGCTGTTCTCGCAGCCAGCAACGTGTTCCACTTTCCAGCTTCTAACAGGGAAACAGAGCAAGCAGGGTGCTGCATACGTGCTGCACTTGTTGCAAACATGGAAAACAGACAGCCTAGCATCAGCAGCTCAGAAATCACTGATAGAAGCAGAGAAATGCTGCAGGAGCATATTGGCTGGCTAGAAGAGGTGAAACAGCACATATGCTGCACAGAGAGCAAAGCGCTGAAAAGAAGCACACAGAAGCGAGCACCGTGCGTGCTGTTCTCGCAGCCAGCAACTTGTTCCACTTTCCAGCTTCTAACAGGGAAACAGAGCAAGCGGGGTGCAGTATACGTGCTGCATTTGTTGCAAACATGGAAAACAGACAGCCTAGCATCAGCAGCTCAGAAATCACTGATAGAAGCAGAGAAATGCTGCAGGAGCATATTGGCTGGCTAGAAGAGGTGAAACAGCACATATGCTGCACAGAGAGCAAACCGCTGAAAAGAAGCACACAGAAGCGAGCACCGTGCGTGCTGTTCTCGCAGCCAGCAACTTGTTCCACTTTCCAGATTCTAACAGGGAAACAGAGCAAGCAGGGTGCAGCATACGTGCTGCACTTGTTGCAAACATGTAAAACAGACAGCCTAGCATCAGCAGCTCAGAAATCACTGATAGAAGCAGAGAAATGCTGCAGGAGCATATTGGCTGGCTAGAAGAGGTGAAACAGCACATATGCTGCACAGAGAGCAAACCGCTGAAAAGAAGCACACAGAAGCGAGCACCGTGCGTGCTCTTCTCGCAGCCAGCAACTTGTTCCACTTTCCAGCTTCTAACAGGGAAACAGAGCAAGCAGGGTGCTGCATACGTGCTGCACTTGTTGCAAACATGGAAAACAGACAGCCTAGCATCAGCAGCTCAGAAATCACTGATAGAAGCAGAGAAATGCTGCAGGAGCATATTGGCTGCCTAGAAGAGGTGAAACAGCACATATGCTGCGCAGAGTGCGAACTGCTGAAAAGAAGCACACACAAGCGAGCACCGTGCGTGCTGTTCTCGCAGAGAACAACTTGTTCCACTTTCCAGCTTCTAACAGGGAAACAGAGCAAGCAGAGTGAGCATACGTGCTGCACTTGTTGCAAACATGGAAAACAGACAGCCTAGCATCAGCAGCTCAGAAATCACTGAGAGAAGCAGAGAAATGCTGCAGGAGCATATTGGCTGGCTAGAAGAGGTGAAACAGCACATATGCTGCGCAGAGTGCGAACTGCTGAAAAGAAGCACACAGAAGCGAGCACCGTGCGTGCTGTTCTCGCAGAGAACAACTTGTTCCACTTTCCAGCTTCTAACAGGGAAACAGAGCAAGCAGAGTGAGCATACGTGCTGCACTTGTTGCAAACATGGAAAACAGACAGCCTAGCATCAGCAGCTCAGAAATCACTGATAGAAGCAGAGAAATGCTGCAGGAGCATATTGGCTGCCTAGAAGAGGTGAAACAGCACATATGCTGCGCAGAGTGCGAACTGCTGAAAAGAAGCACACACAAGCGAGCACCGTGCGTGCTGTTCTCGCAGAGAACAACTTGTTCCACTTTCCAGCTTCTAACAGGGAAACAGAGCAAGCAGAGTGAGCATACGTGCTGCACTTGTTGCAAACATGGAAAACAGACAGCCTAGCATCAGCAGCTCAGAAATCACTGAGAGAAGCAGAGAAATGCTGCAGGAGCATATTGGCTGGCTAGAAGAGGTGAAACAGCACATATGCTGCGCAGAGTGCGAACTGCTGAAAAGAAGCACACAGAAGCGAGCACCGTGCGTGCTGTTCTCGCAGAGAACAACTTGTTCCACTTTCCAGCTTCTAACAGGGAAACAGAGCAAGCAGAGTGAGCATACGTGCTGCACTTGTTGCAAACATGGAAAACAGACAGCCTAGCATCAGCAGCTCAGAAATCACTGATAGAAGCAGAGAAATGCTGCAGGAGCATATTGGCTGGCTAGAAGAGGTGAAACAGCACATATGCTGCACAGAGAGCAAACCGCTGAAAAGAAGCACACAGAAGCGAGCACCGTGCGTGCTGTTCTCGCAGAGAGCAACTTGTTCCACTTTCCAGATTCTAACAGGGAAACAGAGCAAGCAGGGTGCAGCATACGTTCTGCACTTGTTGCAAACATGTAAAACAGACAGCCTAGCATCAGCAGCTCAGAAATCACTGATAGAAGCAGAGAAATGCTGCAGGAGCATATTGGCTGGCTAGAAGAGGTGAAACAGCACATATGCTGCACAGAGAGCAAACCGCTGAAAAGAAGCACACAGAAGCGAGCACCGTGCGTGCTGTTCTCGCAGCCAGCAACTTGTTCCACTTTCCAGCTTCTAACAGGGAAACAGAGCAAGCGGGGTGCTGCATACGTGCTGCACTTGTTGCAAACATGGAAAACAGACAGCCTAGCATCAGCAGCTCAGAAATCACTGATAGAAGCAGAGAAATGCTGCAGGAGCATATTGGCTGGCTAGAAGAGGTGAAACAGCACATATGCTGCACAGAGAGCAAAGCGCTGAAAAGAAGCACACAGAAGTGAGCACCGTGCGTGCTGTTCTCGCAGCCAGCAACTTGTTCCACTTTCCAGCTTCTAACAGGGAAACAGAGCAAGCAGGGTGCAGCATACGTGCTGCACTTGTTGCAAACATGGAAAACAGACAGCCTAGCATCAGCAGCTCAGAAATCACTGATAGAAGCAGAGAAATGCTGCAGGAGCATATTGGCTGGCTAGAAGAGGTGAAACAGCACATATGCTGCACAGAGAGCAAAGCGCTGAAAAGAAGCACACAGAAGCGAGCACCGTGCGTGCTGTTCTCGCAGCCAGCAACTTGTTCCACTTTCCAGCTTCTAACAGGGAAACAGAGCAAGCAGGGTGCTGCATACGTGCTGCACTTCTTGCAAACATGTAAAACAGACAGCCTAGCATCAGCAGCTCAGAAATCACTGATAGAAGCAGAGAAATGCTGCAGGAGCATATTGGCTGGCTAGAAGAGGTGAAACAGCACATATGCTGCGCAGAGTGCGAACTGCTGAAAAGAAGCACACACAAGCGAGCACGGTGCGTGCTGTTCTCGCAGAGAACAACTTGGTCCACTTTCCAGCTTCTAACAGGGAAACAGAGCAAGCAGAGTGAGCATACGTGCTGCACTTGTTGCAAACATGGAAAACAGGCAGCCTAGCATCAGCAGCTCAGAAATCACTGATAGAAGCAGAGAAATGCTGCAGGAGCATATTGGCTGGCTAGAAGAGGTGAAACAGCACATATGCTGCGCAGAGTGCGAACTGCTGAAAAGAAGCACACACAAGCGAGCACGGTGCGTGCTGTTCTCGCAGAGAACAACTTGGTCCACTTTCCAGCTTCTAACAGGGAAACAGAGCAAGCAGGGTACAGCATACGTGCTGCACTTGTTGCAAACATGGAAAACAGGCAGCCTAGCATCAGCAGCTCAGAAATCACTGATAGAAGCAGAGAAATGCTGCAGGAGCATATTGGCTGGCTAGAAGAGGTGAAACAGCACATATGCTGCACAGAGAGCAAAGCGCTGAAAAGAAGCACACAGAAGCGAGCACCGTGCGTGCTGTTCTCGCAGCCAGCAACGTGTTCCACTTTCCAGCTTCTAACAGGGAAACAGAGCAAGCAGGGTACAGCATACGTGCTGCACTTGTTGCAAACATGGAAAACAGACAGCCTAGCATCAGCAGCTCAGAAATCACTGATAGAAGCAGAGAAATGCTGCAGGAGCATATTGGCTGGCTAGAAGAGGTGAAACAGCACATATGCTGCACAGAGAGCAAACCGCTGAAAAGAAGCACACAGAAGCGAGCACCGTGCGTGCTGTTCTCGCAGCCAGCAACTTGTTCCACTTTCCAGCTTCTAACAGGGAAACAGAGCAAGCGGGGTGCAGTATACGTGCTGCATTTGTTGCAAACATGGAAAACAGACAGCCTAGCATCAGCAGCTCAGAAATCACTGATAGAAGCAGAGAAATGCTGCAGGAGCATATTGGCTGGCTAGAAGAGGTGAAACAGCACATATGCTGCACAGAGAGCAAAGCGCTGAAAAGAAGCACACAGAAGCGAGCACCGTGCGTGCTGTTCTCGCAGAGAGCAACTTGTTCCACTTTCCAGATTCTAACAGGGAAACAGAGCAAGCAGGGTGCAGCATACGTGCTGCACTTGTTGCAAACATGTAAAACAGACAGCCTAGCATCAGCAGCTCAGAAATCACTGATAGAAGCAGAGAAATGCTGCAGGAGCATATTGGCTGGCTAGAAGAGGTGAAACAGCACATATGCTGCACAGAGAGCAAACCGCTGAAAAGAAGCACACAGAAGCGAGCACCGTGCGTGCTCTTCTCGCAGCCAGCAACTTGTTCCACTTTCCAGCTTCTAACAGGGAAACAGAGCAAGCAGGGTGCTGCATACGTGCTGCACTTGTTGCAAACATGGAAAACAGACAGCCTAGCATCAGCAGCTCAGAAATCACTGATAGAAGCAGAGAAATGCTGCAGGAGCATATTGGCTGCCTAGAAGAGGTGAAACAGCACATATGCTGCGCAGAGTGCGAACTGCTGAAAAGAAGCACACACAAGCGAGCACCGTGCGTGCTGTTCTCGCAGAGAACAACTTGTTCCACTTTCCAGCTTCTAACAGGGAAACAGAGCAAGCAGAGTGAGCATACGTGCTGCACTTGTTGCAAACATGGAAAACAGACAGCCTAGCATCAGCAGCTCAGAAATCACTGAGAGAAGCAGAGAAATGCTGCAGGAGCATATTGGCTGGCTAGAAGAGGTGAAACAGCACATATGCTGCACAGAGAGCAAAGCGCTGAAAAGAAGCACACAGAAGCGAGCACCGTGCGTGCTCTTCTCGCAGCCAGCAACTTGTTCCACTTTCCAGCTTCTAACAGGGAAACAGAGCAAGCAGGGTGCAGCATACATGCTGCACTTGTTGCAAACATGGAAAACAGACAGCCTAGCATCAGCAGCTCAGAAATCACTGATAGAAGCAGAGAAATGCTGCAGGAGCATATTGGCTGGCTAGAAGAGGTGAAACAGCACATATGCTGCACAGAGAGCAAAGCGCTGAAAAGAAGCACACAGAAGCGAGCACCGTGCGTACTGTTCTCGCAGCCAGCAACGTGTTCCACTTTCCAGCTTCTAACAGGGAAACAGAGCAAGCGGGGTGCTGCATACGTGCTGCACTTGTTGCAAACATGGAAAACAGACAGCCTAGCATCAGCAGCTCAGAAATCACTGATAGAAGCAGAGAAATGCTGCAGGAGCATATTGGCTGCCTAGAAGAGGTGAAACAGCACATATGCTGCGCAGAGTGCGAACTGCTGAAAAGAAGCACACACAAGCGAGCACCGTGCGTGCTGTTCTCGCAGAGAACAACTTGTTCCACTTTCCAGCTTCTAAGAGGGAAACAGAGCAAGCGGGGTGCTGCATACGTGCTGCACTTGTTGCAAACATGGAAAACAGACAGCCTAGCATCAGCAGCTCAGAAATCACTGAGAGAAGCAGAGAAATGCTGCAGGAGCATATTGGCTGGCTAGAAGAGGTGAAACAGCACATATGCTGCGCAGAGTGCGAACTGCTGAAAAGAAGCACACAGAAGCGAGCACCGTGCGTGCTGTTCTCGCAGAGAACAACTTGTTCCACTTTCCAGCTTCTAACAGGGAAACAGAGCAAGCAGGGTGCTGCATACGTGCTGCACTTGTTGCAAACATGGAAAACAGACAGCCTAGCATCAGCAGCTCAGAAATCACTGATAGAAGCAGAGAAATGCTGCAGGAGCATATTGGCTGGCTAGAAGAGGTGAAACAGCACATATGCTGCGCAGAGTGCGAACTGCTGAAAAGAAGCACACAGAAGCGAGCACCGTGCGTGCTGTTCTCGCAGAGAACAACTTGTTCCACTTTCCAGCTTCTAACAGGGAAACAGAGCAAGCAGAGTGAGCATACGTGCTGCACTTGTTGCAAACATGGAAAACAGACAGCCTAGCATCAGCAGCTCAGAAATCACTGAGAGAAGCAGAGAAATGCTGCAGGAGCATATTGGCTGGCTAGAAGAGGTGAAACAGCACATATGTTGCACAGAGAGCAAAGCGCTGAAAAGAAGCACACAGAAGCGAGCACCGTGCGTGCTGTTCTCGCAGAGAGCAACTTGTTCCACTTTCCAGCTTCTAACAGGGAAACAGAGCAAGCAGGGTACAGCATACGTGCTGCACTTGTTGCAAACATGGAAAACAGACAGCCTAGCATCAGCAGCTCAGAAATCACTGATAGAAGCAGAGAAATGCTGCAGGAGCATATTGGCTGGCTAGAAGAGGTGAAACAGCACATATGCTGCGCAGAGTGCGAACTGCTGAAAAGAAGCACACACAAGCGAGCACGGTGCGTGCTGTTCTCGCAGAGAACAACTTGGTCCACTTTCCAGCTTCTAACAGGGAAACAGAGCAAGCAGAGTGAACATACGTGCTGCACTTGTTGCAAACATGGAAAACAGGCAGCCTAGCATCAGCAGCTCAGAAATCACTGATAGAAGCAGAGAAATGCTGCAGGAGCATATTGGCTGGCTAGAAGAGGTGAAACAGCACATATGCTGCACAGAGAGCAAAGCGCTGAAAAGAAGCACACAGAAGCGAGCACCGTGCGTGCTGTTCTCGCAGCCAGCAACGTGTTCCACTTTCCAGCTTCTAACAGGGAAACAGAGCAAGCAGGGTGCTGCATACGTGCTGCACTTGTTGCAAACATGGAAAACAGACAGCCTAGCATCAGCAGCTCAGAAATCACTGATAGAAGCAGAGAAATGCTGCAGGAGCATATTGGCTGGCTAGAAGAGGTGAAACAGCACATATGCTGCACAGAGAGCAAAGCGCTGAAAAGAAGCACACAGAAGCGAGCACCGTGCGTGCTGTTCTCGCAGCGAGCAACTTGTTCCACTTTCCAGCTTCTAACAGGGAAACAGAGCAAGCGGGGTGCAGTATACGTGCTGCATTTGTTGCAAACATGGAAAACAGACAGCCTAGCATCAGCAGCTCAGAAATCACTGATAGAAGCAGAGAAATGCTGCAGGAGCATATTGGCTGGCTAGAAGAGGTGAAACAGCACATATGCTGCACAGAGAGCAAACCGCTGAAAAGAAGCACACAGAAGCGAGCACCGTGCGTGCTGTTCTCGCAGCCAGCAACTTGTTCCACTTTCCAGATTCTAACAGGGAAACAGAGCAAGCAGGGTGCAGCATACGTGCTGCACTTGTTGCAAACATGTAAAACAGACAGCCTAGCATCAGCAGCTCAGAAATCACTGATAGAAGCAGAGAAATGCTGCAGGAGCATATTGGCTGGCTAGAAGAGGTGAAACAGCACATATGCTGCACAGAGAGCAAACCGCTGAAAAGAAGCACACAGAAGCGAGCACCGTGCGTGCTCTTCTCGCAGCCAGCAACTTGTTCCACTTTCCAGCTTCTAACAGGGAAACAGAGCAAGCAGGGTGCTGCATACGTGCTGCACTTGTTGCAAACATGGAAAACAGACAGCCTAGCATCAGCAGCTCAGAAATCACTGAGAGAAGCAGAGAAATGCTGCAGGAGCATATTGGCTGGCTAGAAGAGGTGAAACAGCACATATGCTGCGCAGAGTGCGAACTGCTGAAAAGAAGCACACAGAAGCGAGCACCGTGCGTGCTGTTCTCGCAGAGAACAACTTGTTCCACTTTCCAGCTTCTAACAGGGAAACAGAGCAAGCAGAGTGAGCATACGTGCTGCACTTGTTGCAAACATGGAAAACAGACAGCCTAGCATCAGCAGCTCAGAAATCACTGATAGAAGCAGAGAAATGCTGCAGGAGCATATTGGCTGGCTAGAAGAGGTGAAACAGCACATATGCTGCGCAGAGTGCGAACTGCTGAAAAGAAGCACACAGAAGCGAGCACCGTGCGTGCTGTTCTCGCAGAGAACAACTTGTTCCACTTTCCAGCTTCTAACAGGGAAACAGAGCGAGCAGAGTGAGCATACGTGCTGCACTTGTTGCAAACATGGAAAACAGACAGCCTAGCATCAGCAGCTCAGAAATCACTGAGAGAAGCAGAGAAATGCTGCAGGAGCATATTGGCTGGCTAGAAGAGGTGAAACAGCACATATGTTGCACAGAGAGCAAAGCGCTGAAAAGAAGCACACAGAAGCGAGCACGGTGCGTGCTGTTCTCGCAGAGAGCAACTTGTTCCACTTTCCAGCTTCTAACAGGGAAACAGAGCAAGCAGGGTACAGCATACGTGCTGCACTTGTTGCAAACATGGAAAACAGACAGCCTAGCATCAGCAGCTCAGAAATCACTGATAGAAGCAGAGAAATGCTGCAGGAGCATATTGGGTGGCTAGAAGAGCTGAAACAGCACATATGCTGCGCAGAGTGCGAACTGCTGAAAAGAAGCACACACAAGCGAGCACGGTGCGTGCTGTTCTCGCAGAGAACAACTTGGTCCACTTTCCAGCTTCTAACAGGGAAACAGAGCAAGCAGAGTGAACATACGTGCTGCACTTGTTGCAAACATGGAAAACAGGCAGCCTAGCATCAGCAGCTCAGAAATCACTGATAGAAGCAGAGAAATGCTGCAGGAGCATATTGGCTGGCTAGAAGAGGTGAAACAGCACATATGCTGCACAGAGAGCAAACCGCTGAAAAGAAGCACACAGAAGCGAGCACCGTGCGTGCTGTTCTCGCAGCCAGCAACTTGTTCCACTTTCCAGCTTCTAAGAGGGAAACAGAGCAAGCAGGGTGCTGCATACGTGCTGCACTTGTTGCAAACATGGAAAACAGACAGCCTAGCATCAGCAGCTCAGAAATCACTGATAGAAGCAGAGAAATGCTGCAGGAGCATATTGGCTGGCTAGAAGAGGTGAAACAGCACATATGCTGCACAGAGGGCAAACCGCTGAAAAGAAGCACACAGAAGCGAGCACCGTGCGTGCTCTTCTCGCAGCCAGCAACTTGTTCCACTTTCCAGCTTCTAACAGGGAAACAGAGCAAGCAGGGTGCTGCATACGTGCTGCACTTGTTGCAAACATGGAAAACAGACAGCCTAGCATCAGCAGCTCAGAAATCACTGATAGAAGCAGAGAAATGCTGCAGGAGCATATTGGCTGCCTAGAAGAGGTGAAACAGCACATATGCTGCGCAGAGTGCGAACTGCTGAAAAGAAGCACACACAAGCGAGCACCGTGCGTGCTGTTCTCGCAGAGAACAACTTGTTCCACTTTCCAGCTTCTAACAGGGAAACAGAGCAAGCAGAGTGAGCATACGTGCTGCACTTGTTGCAAACATGGAAAACAGACAGCCTAGCATCAGCAGCTCAGAAATCACTGAGAGAAGCAGAGAAATGCTGCAGGAGCATATTGGCTGGCTAGAAGAGGTGAAACAGCACATATGCTGCGCAGAGTGCGAACTGCTGAAAAGAAGCACACAGAAGCGAGCACCGTGCGTGCTGTTCTCGCAGAGAACAACTTGTTCCACTTTCCAGCTTCTAACAGGGAAACAGAGCAAGCAGAGTGAGCATACGTGCTGCACTTGTTGCAAACATGGAAAACAGACAGCCTAGCATCAGCAGCTCAGAAATCACTGAGAGAAGCAGAGAAATGCTGCAGGAGCATATTGGCTGGCTAGAAGAGGTGAAACAGCACATATGCTGCGCAGAGTGCGAACTGCTGAAAAGAAGCACACAGAAGCGAGCACCGTGCGTGCTGTTCTCGCAGAGAACAACTTGTTCCACTTTCCAGCTTCTAACAGGGAAACAGAGCAAGCAGGGTGCTGCATACGTGCTGCACTTGTTGCAAACATGGAAAACAGACAGCCTAGCATCAGCAGCTCAGAAATCACTGATAGAAGCAGAGAAATGCTGCAGGAGCATATTGGGTGGCTAGAAGAGGTGAAACAGCACATATGCTGCGCAGAGTGCGAACTGCTGAAAAGAAGCACACACAAGCGAGCACGGTGCGTGCTGTTCTCGCAGAGAACAACTTGTTCCACTTTCCAGCTTCTAACAGGGAAACAGAGCAAGCAGGGTACAGCATACGTGCTGCACTTGTTGCAAACATGGAAAACAGACAGCCTAGCATCAGCAGCTCAGAAATCACTGATAGAAGCAGAGAAATGCTGCAGGAGCATATTGGGTGGCTAGAAGAGGTGAAACAGCACATATGCTGCGCAGAGTGCGAACTGCTGAAAAGAAGCACACACAAGCGAGCACGGTGCGTGCTGTTCTCGCAGAGAACAACTTGGTCCACTTTCCAGCTTCTAACAGGGAAACAGTGCAAGCAGAGTGAACATACGTGCTGCACTTGTTGCAAACATGGAAAACAGGCAGCCTAGCATCAGCAGCTCAGAAATCACTGATAGAAGCAGAGAAATGCTGCAGGAGCATATTGGCTGGCTAGAAGAGGTGAAACAGCACATATGCTGCACAGAGAGCAAACCGCTGAAAAGAAGCACACAGAAGCGAGCACCGTGCGTGCTGTTCTCGCAGCCAGCAACTTGTTCCACTTTCCAGCTTCTAACAGGGAAACAGAGCAAGCAGGGTGCTGCATACGTGCTGCACTTGTTGCAAACATGGAAAACAGACAGCCTAGCATCAGCAGCTCAGAAATCACTGATAGAAGCAGAGAAATGCTGCAGGAGCATATTGGCTGGCTAGAAGAGGTGAAACAGCACATATGCTGCACAGAGAGCAAAGCGCTGAAAAGAAGCACACAGAAGCGAGCACCGTGCGTGCTGTTCTCGCAGCCAGCAACGTGTTCCACTTTCCAGCTTCTAACAGGGAAACAGAGCAAGCAGGGTGCTGCATACGTGCTGCACTTGTTGCAAACATGGAAAACAGACAGCCTAGCATCAGCAGCTCAGAAATCACTGATAGAAGCAGAGAAATGCTGCAGGAGCATATTGGCTGGCTAGAAGAGGTGAAACCGCACATATGCTGCACAGAGAGCAAAGCGCTGAAAAGAAGCACACAGAAGCGAGCACCGTGCGTGCTGTTCTCGCAGCCAGCAACTTGTTCCACTTTCCAGCTTCTAAGAGGGAAACAGAGCAAGCGGGGTCTGCATACGTGCTGCACTTGTTGCAAACATGGAAAACAGACAGCCTAGCATCAGCAGCTCAGAAATCACTGATAGAAGCAGAGAAATGCTGCAGGAGCATATTGGCTGCCTAGAAGAAGTGAAACATCACATATGCTGCACAGAGAGCAAAACGCTGAAAAGAAGCACACAGAAGCGAGCACCGTGCGTGCTGTTCTCGCAGCCAGCAACTAGTTCCACTTTCCAGCTTCTAACAGGGAAACAGAGCAAGCAGGGTGCTGCGTACGTGCTGCACTTGTTGCAAGCATGGAAAACAGACAGCCTAGCATCAGCAGCTCAGAAATCACTGATAGAAGCAGAGAAATGCTGCAGGAGCATATTGGCTGGCTAGAAGAGGTGAAACAGCACATATGCTGCACAGAGAGCAAACCGCTGAAAAGAAGCACACAGAAGCGAGCACCGTGCGTGCTGTTCTCGCAGCGAGCAACTTGTTCCACTTTCCAGCTTCTAACAGGGAAACAGAGCAAGCGGGGTGCAGTATACGTGCTGCATTTGTTGCAAACATGGAAAACAGAGAGCTTAGCATCAGCAGCTCAGAAATCACTGATAGAAGCAGAGAAATGCTGCAGGAGCATATTGGCTGGCTAGAAGAGGTGAAACAGCACATATGCTGCACAGAGAGCAAACCGCTGAAAAGAAGCACACAGAAGCGAGCACCGTGCGTGCTGTTCTCGCAGAGAGCAACTTGTTCCACTTTCCAGATTCTAACAGGGAAACAGAGCAAGCAGGGTGCAGCATACGTGCTGCACTTGTTGCAAACATGTAAAACAGACAGCCTAGCATCAGCAGCTCAGAAATCACTGATAGAAGCAGAGAAATGCTGCAGGAGCATATTGGCTGGCTAGAAGAGGTGAAACAGCACATATGCTGCACAGAGAGCAAACCGCTGAAAAGAAGCACACAGAAGCGAGCACCGTGCGTGCTGTTCTCGCAGCCAGCAACTTGTTCCACTTTCCAGCTTCTAAGAGGGAAACAGAGCAAGCGGGGTGCTGCATACGTGCTGCACTTGTTGCAAACATGGAAAACAGACAGCCTAGCATCAGCAGCTCAGAAATCACTGATAGAAGCAGAGAAATGCTGCAGGAGCATATTGGCTGGCTAGAAGAGGTGAAACATCACATATGCTGCACAGAGAGCAAAACGCTGAAAAGAAGCACACAGAAGCGAGCACCGTGCGTGCTGTTCTCGCAGCCAGCAACTAGTTCCACTTTCCAGCTTCTAACAGGGAAACAGAGCAAGCAGGGTGCAGCATACGTGCTGCACTTGTTGCAAACATGGAAAACAGACAGCCTAGCATCAGCAGCTCAGAAATCACTGATAGAAGCAGAGAAATGCTGCAGGAGCATATTGGCTGGCTAGAAGAGGTGAAACAGCACATATGCTGCACAGAGAGCAAACCGCTGAAAAGAAGCACACAGAAGCGAGCACCGTGCGTGCTGTTCTCGCAGAGAGCAACTTGTTCCACTTTCCAGATTCTAACAGGGAAACAGAGCAAGCAGGGTGCAGCATACGTGCTGCACTTGTTGCAAACATGTAAAACAGACAGCCTAGCATCAGCAGCTCAGAAATCACTGATAGAAGCAGAGAAATGCTGCAGGAGCATATTGGCTGGCTAGAAGAGGTGAAACAGCACATATGCTGCACAGAGAGCAAACCGCTGAAAAGAAGCACACAGAAGCGAGCACCGTGCGTGCTGTTCTCGCAGCCAGCAACTTGTTCCACTTTCCAGCTTCTAACAGGGAAACAGAGCAAGCGGGGTGCTGCATACGTGCTGCACTTGTTGCAAACATGGAAAACAGACAGCCTAGCATCAGCAGCTCAGAAATCACTGATAGAAGCAGAGAAATGCTGCAGGAGCATATTGGCTGCCTAGAAGAGGTGAAACATCACATATGCTGCACAGAGAGCAAAACGCTGAAAAGAAGCACACAGAAGCGAGCACCGTGCGTGCTGTTCTCGCAGCCAGCAACTAGTTCCACTTTCCAGCTTCTAACAGGGAAACAGAGCAAGCATGGTGCAGCATACGTGCTGCACTTGTTGCAAACATGGAAAACAGACAGCCTAGCATCAGCAGCTCAGAAATCACTGATAGAAGCAGAGAAATGCTGCAGGAGCATATTGGCTGGCTAGAAGAGGTGAAACAGCACATATGCTGCACAGAGAGCAAACCGCTGAAAAGAAGCACACAGAAGCGAGCACCGTGCGTGCTGTTCTCGCAGCGAGCAACTTGTTCCACTTTCCAGCTTCTAACAGGGAAACAGAGCAAGCGGGGTGCTGCATACGTGCTGCACTTGTTGCAAACATGGAAAACAGACAGCCTAGCATCAGCAGCTCAGAAATCACTGATAGAAGCAGAGAAATGCTGCAGGAGCATATTGGCTGGCTAGAAGAGGTGAAACATCACATATGCTGCACAGAGAGCAAAACGCTGAAAAGAAGCACACAGAAGCGAGCACCGTGCGTGCTGTTCTCGCAGCCAGCAACTAGTTCCACTTTCCAGCTTCTAACAGGGAAACAGAGCAAGCAGGGTGCAGCATACGTGCTGCACTTGTTGCAAACATGGAAAACAGACAGCCTAGCATCAGCAGCTCAGAAATCACTGATAGAAGCAGAGAAATGCTGCAGGAGCATATTGGCTGGCTTGAAGAGGTGAAACAGCACATATGCTGCGCAGAGTGCGAACTGCTGAGAAGAAGCACACACAAGCGTGCACGGTGCGTGCTGTTCTCGCAGAGAACAACTTGTTCCACTTTCCAGCTTCTAACAGGGAAACAGAGCAAGCAGAGTGAGCATACGTGCTGCACTTGTTGCAAACATGGAAAACAGACAGCCTAGCATCAGCAGCTCAGAAATCACTGAGAGAAGCAGAGAAATGCTGCAGGAGCATATTGGCTGGCTAGAAGAGGTGAAACAGCACATATGTTGCACAGAGAGCAAAGCGCTGAAAAGAAGCACACAGAAGCGAGCACCGTGTGTGCTGTTCTCGCAGCCAGCAACTAGTTCCACTTTCCAGGTTCTAACAGGGAAACAGAGCAAGCAGAGTGAGCATACGTGCTGCACTTGTTGCAAACATGGAAAACAGGCAGCCTAGCATCAGCAGCTCAGAAATCACTGATAGAAGCAGAGAAATGCTGCAGGAGCATATTGGCTGGCTAGAAGAGGTGAAACAGCACATATGCTGCACAGAGAGCAAAGCGCTGAAAAGAAGCACACAGAAGCGAGCACCGTGCGTGCTGTTCTCGCAGCCAGCAACTTGTTCCACTTTCCAGCTTCTAACAGGGAAACAGAGCAAGCAGGGTGCTGCATACGTGCTGCACTTGTTGCAAACATGGAAAACAGACAGCCTAGCATCAGCAGCTCAGAAATCACTGATAGAAGCAGAGAAATGCTGCAGGAGCATATTGGCTGGCTAGAAGAGGTGAAACAGCACATATGCTGCACAGAGAGCAAAGCGCTGAAAAGAAGCACACAGAAGCGAGCACCGTGCGTGCTGTTCTCGCAGCCAGCAACTTGTTCCACTTTCCAGCTTCTAACAGGGAAACAGAGCAAGCAGGGTGCTGCATACGTGCTGCACTTGTTGCAAACATGGAAAACAGACAGCCTAGCATCAGCAGCTCAGAAATCACTGATAGAAGCAGAGAAATGCTGCAGGAGCATATTGGCTGGCTAGAAGAGGTGAAACATCACATATGCTGCGCAGAGTGCGAACTGCTGAAAAGAAGCACACACAAGCGAGCACGGTGCGTGCTGTTCTCGCAGAGAACAACTTGGTCCACTTTCCAGCTTCTAACAGGGAAACAGAGCAAGCAGAGTGAACATATGTGCTGCACTTGTTGCAAACATGGAAAACAGGCAGCCTAGCATCAGCAGCTCAGAAATCACTGATAGAAGCAGAGAAATGCTGCAGGAGCATATTGGCTGGCTAGAAGAGGTGAAACAGCACATATGCTGCACAGAGAGCAAAGCGCTGAAAAGAAGCACACAGAAGCGAGCACCGTGCGTGCTGTTCTCGCAGCCAGCAACTTGTTCCACTTTCCAGCTTCTAACAGGGAAACAGAGCAAGCAGGGTGCAGCATACGTGCTGCACTTGTTGCAAACATGGAAAACAGACAGCCTTGCATCAGCAGCTCAGAAATCACTGCTAGAAGCAGAGAAATGCTGCAGGAGCATATTGGCTGGCTAGAAGAGGTGAAACAGCACATATGTTGCACAGAGAGCAAAGCGCTGAAAAGAAGCACACAGAAGCGAGCACCGTGCGTGCTGTTCTCGCAGAGAGCAACTTGTTCCACTTTCCAGCTTCTAACAGGGAAACAGAGCAAGCAGAGTGAGCATACGTGCTGCACTTGTTGCAAACATGGAAAACAGGCAGCCTAGCATCAGCAGCTCAGAAATCACTGATAGAAGCAGATAAATGCTGCAGGAGCATATTGGCTGGCTAGAAGAGGTGAAACAGCACATATGCTGCACAGAGAGCAAAGCGCTGAAAAGAAGCACACAGAAGCGAGCACCGTGCGTGCTCTTCTCGCAGCCAGCAACTTGTTCCACTTTCCAGCTTCTAACAGGGAAACAGAGCAAGCAGGGTGCTGCATACGTGCTGCACTTGTTGCAAACATGGAAAACAGACAGCCTAGCATCAGCAGCTCAGAAATCACTGATAGAAGCAGAGAAATGCTGCAGGAGCATATTGGCTTGCTAGAAGGGTGAAATACCACATATGCTGTGCAGAGTGCTGACCGCTGAAAAGAAGCACACACAAGCGAGAACGGTGCGGGCTGTTCTCGCAGAGAACAACTTGGCCCACTTTACAGCTTCTAACAGGGAAACAGAGCAAGCAGGGTGCTGCATACATGCTGCACTTGGTGGAAACATGGAAGACAGACAGCCTAGCATCAGCAGCTCAGAAATCACTGATAGAAGCTGAGAAATGCTGCAGGAGCATATTCGCTTGCTACAAGAGGTGCAACACCACATATGCTGTTCAGAGTGCAAACCATTGAAAAGAAGAACACACAAGCGAGCACGGTGCGTGCTGTTCTCGCAGAGAACAACTTGTTCCACTTTACAGCTTCTAACAGGGAAACAGAGCAAGCAGGGTGCTGCATACGTCCTGCACTTGTTGCAAACATGGAAAACAGACAGCCTAGCATCAGCAGCTCAGAAATCACTGAGAGAAGCAGAGAAATGCTGCAGGAGCATATTGGCTGGCTAGAAGAGGTGAAACAGCACATATGTTGCACAGAGAGCAAAGCGCTGAAAAGAAGCACACAGAAGCGAGCACGGTGCATGCTGTTCTCGAGGCCAGCAACTTGTTCCACTTTCCAGCTTCTAACAGGGAAACAGAGCAAGCAGGGTACAGCATACGTGCTGCACTTGTTGCAAACATGTAAAACAGACAGCCTAGCATCAGCAGCTCAGAAATCACTGATAGAAGCAGAGAAATGCTGCAGGAGCATATTGGCTGCCTAGAAGAGGTGAAACAGCACATATGCTGCGCAGAGTGCGAACTGCTGAAAAGAAGCACACACAAGCGAGCACGGTGCGTGCTGTTCTCGCAGAGAACAACTTGTTCCACTTTCCAGCTTCTAACAGGGAAACAGAGCAAGCAGAGTGAACATACGTGCTGCACTTGTTGCAAACATGGAAAACAGGCAGCCTAGCATCAGCAGCTCAGAAATCACTGATAGAAGCAGAGAAATGCTGCAGGAGCATATTGGCTGGCTAGAAGAGCTGAAACAGCACATATGCTGCACAGAGAGCAAAGCGCTGAAAAGAAGCACACAGAAGCGAGCACCGTGCGTGCTGTTCTCGCAGCGAGCAACTTGTTCCACTTTCCAGCTTCTAACAGGGAAACAGAGCAAGCGGGGTGCAGTATACGTGCTGCATTTGTTGCAAACATGGAAAACAGACAGCTTAGCATCAGCAGCTCAGAAATCACTGATAGAAGCAGAGAAATGCTGCAGGAGCATATTGGCTGGCTAGAAGAGGTGAAACAGCACATATGCTGCACAGAGAGCAAAGCGCTGAAAAGAAGCACACAGAAGCGAGCACCGTGCGTGCTGTTCTCGCAGCCAGCAACTAGTTCCACTTTCCAGCTTCTAACAGGGAAACAGAGCAAGCAGGGTGCAGCATACGTGCTGCACTTGTTGCAAACATGTAAAACAGACAGCCTAGCATCAGCAGCTCAGAAATCACTGATAGAAGCAGAGAAATGCTGCAGGAGCATATTGGCTGGCTAGAAGAGGTGAAACAGCACATATGCTGCACAGAGAGCAAAGCGCTGAAAAGAAGCACACAGAAGCGAGCACCGTGCGTGCTGTTCTCGCAGCAAGCCACTTGTTCCATTTTCCAGCTTCTAACAGGGAAACAGAGCAGGCGGGGTGCTGCATACGTGCTGCACTTGTTGCAAACATGGAAAACAGACAGCCTAGCATCAGCAGCTCAGAAATCACTGATAGAAGCAGAGAAATGCTGCAGGAGCATATTGGCTGCCTAGAAGAGGTGAAACATCACATATGCTGCACAGAGAGCAAAACGCTGAAAAGAAGCACACAGAAGCGAGCACCGTGCGTGCTGTTCTCGCAGCCAGCAACTAGTTCCACTTTCCAGCTTCTAACAGGGAAACAGAGCAAGCAGGGTGCAGCATACGTGCTGCACTTGTTGCAAACATGGAAAACAGACAGCCTAGCATCAGCAGCTCAGAAATCACTGATAGAAGCAGAGAAATGCTGCAGGAGCATATTGGCTGGCTAGAAGAGGTGAAACAGCACATATGCTGCGCAGAGAGCAAACCGCTGAAAAGAAGCACACAGAAGCGAGCACCGTGCGTGCTGTTCTCGCAGCCAGCAACTTGTTCCACTTTCCAGCTTCTAACAGGGAAACAGAGCAAGCAGGGTGCAGCATACGTGCTGCACTTGTTGCAAACATGGAAAACAGACAGCCTAGCATCAGCAGCTCAGAAATCACTGATAGAAGCAGAGAAATGCTGCAGGAGCATATTGGCTGGCTAGAAGAGGTGAAACAGCACATATGCTGCGCAGAGTGCGAACTGCTGAAAAGAAGCACACACAAGCGTGCACGGTGCGTGCTGTTCTCGCAGAGAACAACTTGTTCCACTTTCCAGCTTCTAACAGGGAAACAGAGCAAGCAGAGTGAGCATACGTCCTGCACTTGTTGCAAACATGGAAAACAGACAGCCTAGCATCAGCAGCTCAGAAATCACTGAGAGAAGCAGAGAAATGCTGCAGGAGCATATTGGCTGGCTAGAAGAGGTGAAACAGCACATATGTTGCACAGAGAGCAAAGCGCTGAAAAGAAGCACACAGAAGCGAGCACGGTGCGTGCTGTTCTCGCAGAGAACAACTTGTTCCACTTTCCAGCTTCTAACAGGGAAACAGAGCAAGCAGGGTGCTGCATACGTGCTGCACTTGTTGCAAACATGGAAAACAGACAGCCTAGCATCAGCAGCTCAGAAATCACTGATAGAAGCAGAGAAATGCTGCAGGAGCATATTGGCTGCCTAGAAGAGGTGAAACAGCACATATGCTGCACAGAGAGCAAACCGCTGAAAAGAAGCACACAGAAGCGAGCACCGTGTGTGCTGTTCTCGCAGCCAGCAACTAGTTCCACTTTCCAGCTTCTAACAGGGAAACAGAGCAAGCAGGGTGCAGCATACGTGCTGAACTTGTTGCAAACATGGAAAACAGACAGCCTAGCATCAGCAGCTCAGAAATCACTGATAGAAGCAGAGAAATGCTGCAGGAGCATATTGGCTTGCTAGAAGGGTGAAATACCACATATGCTGTGCAGAGTGCAGACCGCTGAAAAGAAGCACACACAAGCGAGCACGGTGCGGGCTGTTCTCGCAGAGACCAACTTGGCCCACTTTACAGCTTCTAACAGGGAAACAGAGCAAGCAGAGTGCAGCATACATGCTGCACTTGGTGGAAACATGGAAGACAGACAGCCTAGCATCAGCAGCTCAGAAATCACTGATAGAAGCTGAGAAATGCTGCCGGAGCATATTCGCTTGCTACAAGAGGTGCAACACCACATATGCTGTTCAGAGTGCAAACCATTGAAAAGAAGAACACACAAGCGAGCACGGTGCGTGCTGTTCTCGCAGAGAACAACTTGTTCCACTTTACAGCTTCTAACAGGGAAACAGAGCAAGCAGGGTGCAGCATACGTGCTGCACTAGTTGCAAACATGGAAAACAGACAGCCTAGCATCAGCAGCTCAGAAATCACTGATAGAAGCAGAGAAATGCTGCAGGAACATATTGGCTGGCTAGAAGAGGTGAAACAGCACATATGCTGCACAGAGAGCAAAGCGCTGAAAAGAAGCACACAGAAGCGAGCACCGTGCGTGCTGTTCTCGCAGCCAGCAACTTGTTCCACTTTCCAGCTTCTAACAGGGAAACAGAGCAAGCAGGGTGCAGCATACGTGCTGCACTAGTTGCAAACATGGAAAACAGACAGCCTAGCATCTGCAGCTCAGAAATCACTGATAGAAGCAGAGAAATGCTGCAGGAGCATATTGGCTTGCTAGAAGGGTGGAATACCACATATGCTCAGCAGAGTGCAAACCGCTGAGAAGAAGCACACACAAGCGAGCACCGTGCGTGCTGTTCTCGCAGAGAACAACTTGGCCCACTTTACAGCTTCGAACAGGGAAACAGAGCAAGCAGAGTGCAGCATACATGCTGCACTTGATGGAAACATGGAAGACAGACAGCCTAGCATCAGCAGCTCAGAAATCACTGATAGAAGCAGAGAAATGCTGCCGGAGCATATTCGCTTGCTACAAGAGTTGCAACACCACATATGCTGTTCAGAGTGCAAACCATTGAAATGAAGAACACACAAGCGAGCACCGTGCGTGCTGTTCTCGCACAGAGCGACTTGTTCCACTTTCCAGCTTCTAACAGGGAAACAGAGCAAGCAGGGTGCAGCATACGTGCTGCACTTGTTGCAAACATGGAAAACAGACAGCCTAGCATCAGCAGCTCAGAAATCACTGATAGAAGCAGAGAAATGCTGCAGGAGCATATTGGCTGGCTAGAAGAGGTGAAACAGCACATATGCTGCGCAGAGTGCGAACTGCTGAAAAGAAGCACACACAAGCGAGCACGGTGCGTGCTGTTCTCGCAGAGAACAACTTGTTCCACTTTCCAGCTTCTAACAGGGAAACAGAGCAAGCAGAGTGAGCATACGTGCTGCACTTGTTGCAAACATGGAAAACAGACAGCCTAGCATCAGCAGCTCAGAAATCACTGAGAGAAGCAGAGAAATGCTGCAGGAGCATATTGGCTGGCTAGAAGAGGTGAAACAGCACATATGCTGCACAGAGAGCAAAGCGCTGAAAAGAAGCACACAGAAGCGAGCACCGTGCGTGCTGTTCTCGCAGCCAGCAACTTGTTCCACTTTCCAGCTTCTAACAGGGAAACAGAGCAAGCAGGGTGCTGCATACGTGCTGCACTTGTTGCAAACATGGAAAACAGACAGCCTAGCATCAGCAGCTCAGAAATCACTGATAGAAGCAGAGAAATGCTGCAGGAGCATATTGGCTGGCTAGAAGAGGTGAAACAGCACATATGCTGCACAGAGAGCAAACCGCTGAAAAGAAGCACACAGAAGCGAGCACCGAGCGTGCTGTTCTCGCAGCCAGCAACTTGTTCCACTTTCCAGCTTCTAACAGGGAAACAGAGCAAGCGGGGTGCTGCATACGTGCTGCACTTGTTGCAAACATGGAAAACAGACAGCCTAGCATCAGCAGCTCAGAAATCACTGATAGAAGCAGAGAAATGCTGCAGGAGCATATTGGCTGGCTAGAAGAGGTGAAACAGCACATATGCTGCACAGAGAGCAAAGCGCTGAAAAGAAGCACACAGAAGCGAGCACCGTGCGTTCTGTTCTCGCAGCCAGCAACTTGTTCCACTTTCCAGCTTCTAACAGGGAAACAGAGCAAGCGGGGTGCTGCATACGTGCTGCACTTGTTGCAAACATGGAAAACAGACAGCCTAGCATCAGCAGCTCAGAAATCACTGATAGAAGCAGAGAAATGCTGCAGGAGCATATTGGCTGGCTAGAAGAGGTGAAACAGCACATATGCTGCACAGAGAGCAAAGCGCTGAAAAGAAGCACACAGAAGCGAGCACCGTGCGTGCTGTTCTCGCAGCCAGCAACTTGTTCCACTTTCCAGCTTCTAACAGGGAAACAGAGCAAGCAGGGTGCAGCATACGTGCTGCACTTGTTGCAAACATGGAAAACAGACAGCCTAGCATCAGCAGCTCAGAAATCACTGATAGAAGCAGAGAAATGCTGCAGGAGCATATTGGCTGGCTAGAAGAGGTGAAACAGCACATATGCTGCGCAGAGTGCGAACTGCTGAAAAGAAGCACACACAAGCGTGCACGGTGCGTGCTGTTCTCGCAGAGAACAACTTGTTCCACTTTCCAGCTTCTAACAGGGAAACAGAGCAAGCAGAGTGAGCATACGTGCTGCACTTGTTGCAAACATGGAAAACAGACAGCCTAGCATCAGCAGCTCAGAAATCACTGAGAGAAGCAGAGAAATGCTGCAGGAGCATATTGGCTGGCTAGAAGAGGTGAAACAGCACATATGCTGCACAGAGAGCAAAGCGCTGAAAAGAAGCACACAGAAGCGAGCACCGTGCGTGCTGTTCTCGCAGAGAACAACTTGTTCCACTTTCCAGCTTCTAACAGGGAAACAGAGCAAGCAGGGTGCTGCATACGTGCTGCACTTGTTGCAAACATGGAAAACAGACAGCCTAGCATCAGCAGCTCAGAAATCACTGATAGAAGCAGAGAAATGCTGCAGGAGCATATTGGCTGCCTAGAAGAGGTGAAACAGCACATATGCTGCACAGAGAGCAAAGCGCTGAAAAGAAGCACACAGAAGCGAGCACCGTGTGTGCTGTTCTCGCAGCCAGCAACTAGTTCCACTTTCCAGCTTCTAACAGGGAAACAGAGCAAGCAGGGTGCAGCATACGTGCTGAACTTGTTGCAAACATGGAAAACAGACAGCCTAGCATCAGCAGCTCAGAAATCACTGATAGAAGCAGAGAAATGCTGCAGGAGCATATTGGCTTGCTAGAAGGGTGAAATACCACATATGCTGTGCAGAGTGCAGACCGCTGAAAAGAAGCACACACAAGCGAGCACGGTGCGGGCTGTTCTCGCAGAGACCAACTTGGCCCACTTTACAGCTTCTAACAGGGAAACAGAGCAAGCAGAGTGCAGCATACATGCTGCACTTGGTGGAAACATGGAAGACAGACAGCCTAGCATCAGCAGCTCAGAAATCACTGATAGAAGCTGAGAAATGCTGCCGGAGCATATTCGCTTGCTACAAGAGGTGCAACACCACATATGCTGTTCAGAGTGCAAACCATTGAAAAGAAGAACACACAAGCGAGCACGGTGCGTGCTGTTCTCGCAGAGAACAACTTGTTCCACTTTACAGCTTCTAACAGGGAAACAGAGCAAGCAGGGTGCAGCATACGTGCTGCACTTGTTGCAAACATGGAAAACAGACAGCCTAGCATCAGCAGCTCAGAAATCACTGATAGAAGCAGAGAAATGCTGCAGGAACATATTGGCTGGCTAGAAGAGGTGAAACAGCACATATGCTGCACAGAGAGCAAAGCGCTGAAAAGAAGCACACAGAAGCGAGCACCGTGCGTGCTGTTCTCGCAGCCAGCAACTTGTTCCACTTTCCAGCTTCTAACAGGGAAACAGAGCAAGCAGGGTGCAGCATACGTGCTGCACTAGTTGCAAACATGGAAAACAGGCAGCCTAGCATCTGCAGCTCAGAAATCACTGATAGAAGCAGAGAAATGCTGCAGGAGCATATTGGCTTGCTAGAAGGGTGGAATACCACATATGCTCAGCAGAGTGCAAACCGCTGAGAAGAAGCACACACAAGCGAGCACCGTGCGTGCTGTTCTCGCAGAGAACAACTTGGCCCACTTTACAGCTTCGAACAGGGAAACAGAGCAAGCAGAGTGCAGCATACATGCTGCACTTGATGGAAACATGGAAGACAGACAGCCTAGCATCAGCAGCTCAGAAATCACTGATAGAAGCAGAGAAATGCTGCCGGAGCATATTCGCTTGCTACAAGAGTTGCAACACCACATATGCTGTTCAGAGTGCAAACCATTGAAATGAAGAACACACAAGCGAGCACGGTGCGTGCTGTTCTCGCACAGAGCGACTTGTTCCACTTTCCAGCTTCTAACAGGGAAACAGAGCAAGCAGGGTGCAGCATACGTGCTGCACTTGTTGCAAACATGGAAAACAGACAGCCTAGCATCAGCAGCTCAGAAATCACTGATAGAAGCAGAGAAATGCTGCAGGAGCATATTGGCTGGCTAGAAGAGGTGAAACAGCACATATGCTGCGCAGAGTGCGAACTGCTGAAAAGAAGCACACACAAGCGAGCACGGTGCGTGCTGTTCTCGCAGAGAACAACTTGTTCCACTTTCCAGCTTCTAACAGGGAAACAGAGCAAGCAGAGTGAGCATACGTGCTGCACTTGTTGCAAACATGGAAAACAGACAGCCTAGCATCAGCAGCTCAGAAATCACTGAGAGAAGCAGAGAAATGCTGCAGGAGCATATTGGCTGGCTAGAAGAGGTGAAACAGCACATATGCTGCACAGAGAGCAAAGCGCTGAAAAGAAGCACACAGAAGCGAGCACCGTGCGTGCTGTTCTCGCAGCCAGCAACTTGTTCCACTTTCCAGCTTCTAACAGGGAAACAGAGCAAGCAGGGTGCTGCATACGTGCTGCACTTGTTGCAAACATGGAAAACAGACAGCCTAGCATCAGCAGCTCAGAAATCACTGATAGAAGCAGAGAAATGCTGCAGGAGCATATTGGCTGGCTAGAAGAGGTGAAACAGCACATATGCTGCACAGAGAGCAAACCGCTGAAAAGAAGCACACAGAAGCGAGCACCGAGCGTGCTGTTCTCGCAGCCAGCAACTTGTTCCACTTTCCAGCTTCTAACAGGGAAACAGAGCAAGCGGGGTGCTGCATACGTGCTGCACTTGTTGCAAACATGGAAAACAGACAGCCTAGCATCAGCAGCTCAGAAATCACTGATAGAAGCAGAGAAATGCTGCAGGAGCATATTGGCTGGCTAGAAGAGGTGAAACAGCACATATGCTGCACAGAGAGCAAAGCGCTGAAAAGAAGCACACAGAAGCGAGCACCGTGCGTTCTGTTCTCGCAGCGAGCAACTAGTTCCACTTTCCAGCTTCTAACAGGGAAACAGAGCAAGCAGGGTGCTGCATACGTGCTGCACTTGTTGCAAACATGGAAAACAGACAGCCTAGCATCAGCAGCTCAGAAATCACTGATAGAAGCAGAGAAATGCTGCAGGAGCATATTGGCTGGCTAGAAGAGGTGAAACAGCACATACGCTCCACAGAGAGCAAACCGCTGAAAAGAAGCACACAGAAGCGAGCACCGTGCGTGCTGTTCTCGCAGCGAGCAACTTGTTCCACTTTCCAGCTTCTAACAGGGAAACAGAGCAAGCAGGGTGCTGCATACGTGCTGCACTTGTTGCAAACATGGAAAACAGACAGCCTAGCATCAGCAGCTCAGAAATCACTGATAGAAGCAGAGAAATGCTGCAGGAGCATATTGGCTGGCTAGAAGAGGTGAAACAGCACATACGCTGCACAGAGAGCAAAGCGCTGAAAAGAAGCACACAGAAGCGAGCACCGTGCGTGCTGTTCTCGCAGCCAGCAACTTGTTCCACTTTCCAGCTTCTAACAGGGAAACAGAGCAAGCAGGGTGCTGCGTACGTGCTGCACTTGTTGCAAACATGGAAAACAGACAGCCTAGCATCAGCAGCTCAGAAATCACTGATAGAAGCAGAGAAATGCTGCAGGAGCATATTGGCTGGCTAGAAGAGGTGAAACAGCACATACGCTGCACAGAGAGCAAAGCGCTGAAAAGAAGCACACAGAAGCGAGCACCGTGCGTGCTGTTCTCGCAGCCAGCAACTTGTTCCACTTTCCAGCTTCTAACAGGGAAACAGAGCAAGCAGGGTGCTGCATACGTGCTGCACTTGTTGCAAACATGGAAAACAGACAGCCTAGCATCAGCAGCTCAGAAATCACTGATAGAAGCAGAGAAATGCTGCAGGAGCATATTGGCTGGCTAGAAGAGGTGAAACAGCACATACGCTCCACAGAGAGCAAACCGCTGAAAAGAAGCACACAGAAGCGAGCACCGTGCGTGCTGTTCTCGCAGCGAGCAACTTGTTCCACTTTCCAGCTTCTAACAGGGAAACAGAGCAAGCAGGGTGCTGCATACGTGCTGCACTTGTTGCAAACATGGAAAACAGACAGCCTAGCATCAGCAGCTCAGAAATCACTGATAGAAGCAGAGAAATGCTGCAGGAGCATATTGGCTGGCTAGAAGAGGTGAAACAGCACATACGCTGCACAGAGAGCAAAGCGCTGAAAAGAAGCACACAGAAGCGAGCACGGTGCGTGCTGTTCTCGCAGCCAGCAACTTGTTCCACTTTCCAGCTTCTAACAGGGAAACAGAGCAAGCAGGGTGCTGCGTACGTGCTGCACTTGTTGCAAACATGGAAAACAGACAGCCTAGCATCAGCAGCTCAGAAATCACTGATAGAAGCAGAGAAATGCTGCAGGAGCATATTGGCTGGCTAGAAGAGGTGAAACAGCACATACGCTGCACAGAGAGCAAAGCGCTGAAAAGAAGCACACAGAAGCGAGCACCGTGCGTGCTGTTCTCGCAGCCAGCAACTTGTTCCACTTTCCAGCTTCTAACAGGGAAACAGAGCAAGCAGGGTGCTGCGTACGTGCTGCACTTGTTGCAAACATGGAAAACACACTACCTAGCATCAGCAGCTCAGAAATCACTGATAGAAGCAGAGAAATGCTGCAGGAGCATATTGGCTGGCTAGAAGAGGTGAAACAGCACATACGCTGCACAGAGAGCAAAGCGCTGAAAAGAAGCACACAGAAGCGAGCACCGTGCGTGCTGTTCTCGCAGCCAGCAACTTGTTCCACTTTCCAGCTTCTAACAGGGAAACAGAGCAAGCAGGGTGCTGCGTACGTGCTGCACTTGTTGCAAACATGGAAAACAGACAGCCTAGCATCAGCAGCTCAGAAATCACTGATAGAAGCAGAGAAATGCTGCAGGAGCATATTGGCTGGCTAGAAGAGGTGAAACAGCACATATGCTGCACAGAGAGCAAAGCGCTGAAAAGAAGCACACAGAAGCGAGCACCGTGCGTGCTGTTCTCGCAGCCAGCAACTTGTTCCACTTTCCAGCTTCTAACAGGGAAACAGAGCAAGCAGGGTGCTGCATACGTGCTGCACTTGTTGCAAACATGGAAAACAGACAGCCTAGCATCAGCAGCTCAGAAATCACTGATAGAAGCAGAGAAATGCTGCAGGAGCATATTGGCTGGCTAGAAGAGGTGAAACAGCACATATGCTGCACAGAGAGCAAAGCGCTGAAAAGAAGCACACAGAAGCGAGCACCGTGCGTGCTGTTCTCGCAGCCAGCAACTTGTTCCACTTTCCAGCTTCTAACAGGGAAACAGAGCAAGCAGGGTGCTGCATACGTGCTGCACTTGTTGCAAACATGGAAAACAGACAGCCTAGCATCAGCAGCTCAGAAATCACTGATAGAAGCAGAGAAATGCTGCAGGAGCATATTGGCTGGCTAGAAGAGGTGAAACAGCACATATGCTGCACAGAGAGCAAAGCGCTGAAAAGAAGCACACAGAAGCGAGCACCGTGCGTGCTGTTCTCGCAGCCAGCAACTTGTTCCACTTTCCAGCTTCTAACAGGGAAACAGAGCAAGCAGGGTGCTGCGTACGTGCTGCACTTGTTGCAAACATGGAAAACAGACAGCCTAGCATCAGCAGCTCAGAAATCACTGATAGAAGCAGAGAAATGCTGCAGGAGCATATTGGCTGGCTAGAAGAGGTGAAACAGCACATATGCTGCACAGAGAGCAAAGCGCTGAAAAGAAGCACACAGAAGCGAGCACCGTGCGTGCTGTTCTCGCAGCCAGCAACTTGTTCCACTTTCCAGCTTCTAACAGGGAAACAGAGCAAGCAGGGTGCTGCGTACGTGCTGCACTTGTTGCAAACATGGAAAACAGACAGCCTAGCATCAGCAGCTCAGAAATCACTGATAGAAGCAGAGAAATGCTGCAGGAGCATATTGGCTGGCTAGAAGAGGTGAAACAGCACATATGCTGCACAGAGAGCAAAGCGCTGAAAAGAAGCACACAGAAGCGAGCACCGTGCGTGCTGTTCTCGCAGCCAGCAACTTGTTCCACTTTCCAGCTTCTAACAGGGAAACAGTGCAAGCAGGGTGCTGCATACGTGCTGCACTTGTTCCAAACATGGAAAACAGACAGCCTAGCATCAGCAGCTCAGAAATCACTGATAGAAGCAGAGAAATGCTGCAGGAGCATATTGGCTGGCTAGAAGAGGTGAAACAGCACATATGCTGCACAGAGAGCAAACCGCTGAAAAGAAGCACACAGAAGCGAGCACCGTGCGTGCTGTTCTCGCAGCCAGCAACTTGTTCCACTTTCCAGCTTCTAACAGGGAAACAGAGCAAGCAGGGTGCTGCATACGTGCTGCAATTGTTGCAAACATGGAAAACAGACAGCCTAGCATCAGCAGCTCAGAAATCACTGATAGAAGCAGAGAAATGCTGCAGGAGCATATTGGCTGGCTAGAAGAGGTGAAACAGCACATATGCTGCACAGAGAGCAAAGCGCTGAAAAGAAGCACACAGAAGCGAGCACCGTGCGTGCTGTTCTCGCAGCCAGCAACTTGTTCCACTTTCCAGCTTCTAACAGGGAAACAGAGCAAGCAGGGTGCTGCATACGTGCTGCACTTGTTGCAAACATGGAAAACAGACAGCCTAGCATCAGCAGCTCAGAAATCACTGATAGAAGCAGAGAAATGCTGCAGGAGCATATTGGCTGGCTAGAAGAGGTGAAACAGCACATATGCTGCACAGAGAGCAAAGCGCTGAAAAGAAGCACACAGAAGCGAGCACCGTGCGTGCTCTTCTCGCAGCCAGCAACTTGTTCCACTTTCCAGCTTCTAACAGGGAAACAGAGCAAGCAGGGTGCTGCGTACGTGCTGCACTTGTTGCAAACATGGAAAACAGACAGCCTAGCATCAGCAGCTCAGAAATCACTGATAGAAGCAGAGAAATGCTGCAGGAGCATATTGGCTGGCTAGAAGAGGTGAAACAGCACATATGCTGCACAGAGAGCAAAGCGCTGAAAAGAAGCACACAGAAGCGAGCACCGTGCGTGCTCTTCTCGCAGCCAGCAACTTGTTCCACTTTCCAGCTTCTAACAGGGAAACAGAGCAAGCAGGGTGCTGCGTACGTGCTGCACTTGTTGCAAACATGGAAAACAGACAGCCTAGCATCAGCAGCTCAGAAATCACTGATAGAAGCAGAGAAATGCTGCAGGAGCATATTGGCTGGCTAGAAGAGGTGAAACAGCACATATGCTGCACAGAGAGCAAACCGCTGAAAAGAAGCACACAGAAGCGAGCACCGTGCGTGCTGTTCTCGCAGCCAGCAACTTGTTCCACTTTCCAGCTTCTAACAGGGAAACAGAGCAAGCAGGGTGCTGCGTACGTGCTGCACTTGTTGCAAACATGGAAAACAGACAGCCTAGCATCAGCAGCTCAGAAATCACTGATAGAAGCAGAGAAATGCTGCAGGAGCATATTGGCTGGCTAGAAGAGGTGAAACCGCACATATGCTGCACAGAGAGCAAAGCGCTGAAAAGAAGCACACAGAAGCGAGCACCGTGCGTGCTGTTCTCGCAGCCAGCAACTTGTTCCACTTTCCAGCTTCTAACAGGGAAACAGAGCAAGCAGGGTGCTGCGTACGTGCTGCACTTGTTGCAAACATAGAAAACAGACGGCCTAGCATCAGCAGCTCAGAAATCACTGATAGAAGCAGAGAAATGCTGCAGGAGCATATTGGCTGGCTAGAAGAGGTGAAACCGCACATATGCTGCACAGAGAGCAAAGCGCTGAAAAGAAGCACACAGAAGCGAGCACCGTGCGTGCTCTTCTCGCAGCCAGCAACTTGTTCCACTTTCCAGCTTCTAACAGGGAAACAGAGCAAGCAGGGTGCTGCGTACGTGCTGCACTTGTTGCAAACATGGAAAACAGACGGCCTAGCATCAGCAGCTCAGAAATCACTGATAGAAGCAGAGAAATGCTGCAGGAGCATATTGGCTGGCTAGAAGAGGTGAAACAGCACATATGCTGCACAGAGAGCAAACCGCTGAAAAGAAGCACACAGAAGCGAGCACCGTGCGTGCTGTTCTCGCAGCCAGCAACTTGTTCCACTTTCCAGCTTCTAACAGGGAAACAGAGCAAGCAGGGTGCTGCATACGTGCTGCACTTGTTGCAAACATGGAAAACAGACGGCCTAGCATCAGCAGCTCAGAAATCACCGACAGAAGCAGAGAAATGCTGCAGGAGCATATTGGCTGGCTAGAAGAGGTGAAACAGCACATATGCTGCGCAGAGTGCGAACTGCTGAAAAGAAGCACACACAAGCGAGCACCGTGCGTGCTGTTCTCGCAGAGAACAACTTGTTCCACTTTCCAGCTTCTAACAGGGAAACAGAGCAAGCAGAGTGAGCATACGTGCTGCACTTGTTGCAAACATGTAAAACAGACAGCCTAGCATCAGCAGCTCAGAAATCACTGATAGAAGCAGAGAAATGCTGCAGGAGCATATTGGCTGGCTAGAAGAGGTGAAACAGCACATATGCTGCGCAGAGTGCGAACTGCTGAAAAGAAGCACACACAAGCGAGCACGGTGCGTGCTGTTCTCGCAGAGAACAACTTGGTCCACTTTCCAGCTTCTAACAGGGAAACGGAGCAAGCAGAGTGAGCATACGTGCTGCACTTGTTGCAAACATGGAAAACAGACAGCCTAGCATCAGCAGCTCAGAAATCACTGAGAGAAGCAGAGAAATGCTGCAGGAGCATATTGGCTGGCTAGAAGAGGTGAAACAGCACATATGCTGCGCAGAGTGCGAACTGCTGAAAAGAAGCACACAGAAGCGAGCACCGTGCGTGCTGTTCTCGCAGCCAGCAACTTGTTCCACTTTCCAGCTTCTAACAGGGAAACAGAGCAAGCAGGGTGCTGCGTACGTGATGCACTTGTTGCAAACATGGAAAACAGACAGCCTAGCATCAGCAGCTCAGAAATCACTGATAGAAGCAGAGAAATGCTGCAGGAGCATATTGGCTGGCTAGAAGAGGTGAAACAGCACATACGCTGCACAGAGAGCAAAGCGCTGAAAAGAAGCACACAGAAGCGAGCACCGTGCGTGCTGTTCTCGCAGCCAGCAACTTGTTCCACTTTCCAGCTTCTAACAGGGAAACAGAGCAAGCAGGGTGCTGCGTACGTGATGCACTTGTTGCAAACATGGAAAACAGACAGCCTAGCATCAGCAGCTCAGAAATCACTGATAGAAGCAGAGAAATGCTGCAGGAGCATATTGGCTGGCTAGAAGAGGTGAAACAGCACATACGCTGCACAGAGAGCAAAGCGCTGAAAAGAAGCACACAGAAGCGAGCACCGTGCGTGCTGTTCTCGCAGCCAGCAACTTGTTCCACTTTCCAGCTTCTAACAGGGAAACAGAGCAAGCAGGGTGCTGCGTACGTGCTGCACTTGTTGCAAACATGGAAAACACACTACCTAGCATCAGCAGCTCAGAAATCACTGATAGAAGCAGAGAAATGCTGCAGGAGCATATTGGCTGGCTAGAAGAGGTGAAACAGCACATATGCTGCACAGAGAGCAAAGCGCTGAAAAGAAGCACACAGAAGCGAGCACCGTGCGTGCTGTTCTCGCAGCCAGCAACTTGTTCCACTTTCCAGCTTCTAACAGGGAAACAGAGCAAGCAGGGTGCTGCGTACGTGCTGCACTTGTTGCAAACATGGAAAACAGACAGCCTAGCATCAGCAGCTCAGAAATCACTGATAGAAGCAGAGAAATGCTGCAGGAGCATATTGGCTGGCTAGAAGAGGTGAAACAGCACATATGCTGCACAGAGAGCAAAGCGCTGAAAAGAAGCACACAGAAGCGAGCACCGTGCGTGCTGTTCTCGCAGCCAGCAACTTGTTCCACTTTCCAGCTTCTAACAGGGAAACAGAGCAAGCAGGGTGCTGCATACGTGCTGCACTTGTTGCAAACATGGAAAACAGACAGCCTAGCATCAGCAGCTCAGAAATCACTGATAGAAGCAGAGAAATGCTGCAGGAGCATATTGGCTGGCTAGAAGAGGTGAAACAGCACATATGCTGCACAGAGAGCAAAGCGCTGAAAAGAAGCACACAGAAGCGAGCACCGTGCGTGCTGTTCTCGCAGCCAGCAACTTGTTCCACTTTCCAGCTTCTAACAGGGAAACAGAGCAAGCAGGGTGCTGCATACGTGCTGCACTTGTTGCAAACATGGAAAACAGACAGCCTAGCATCAGCAGCTCAGAAATCACTGATAGAAGCAGAGAAATGCTGCAGGAGCATATTGGCTGGCTAGAAGAGGTGAAACAGCACATATGCTGCACAGAGAGCAAAGCGCTGAAAAGAAGCACACAGAAGCGAGCACCGTGCGTGCTGTTCTCGCAGCCAGCAACTTGTTCCACTTTCCAGCTTCTAACAGGGAAACAGAGCAAGCAGGGTGCTGCGTACGTGCTGCACTTGTTGCAAACATGGAAAACAGACAGCCTAGCATCAGCAGCTCAGAAATCACTGATAGAAGCAGAGAAATGCTGCAGGAGCATATTGGCTGGCTAGAAGAGGTGAAACAGCACATATGCTGCACAGAGAGCAAAGCGCTGAAAAGAAGCACACAGAAGCGAGCACCGTGCGTGCTGTTCTCGCAGCCAGCAACTTGTTCCACTTTCCAGCTTCTAACAGGGAAACAGAGCAAGCAGGGTGCTGCGTACGTGCTGCACTTGTTGCAAACATGGAAAACAGACAGCCTAGCATCAGCAGCTCAGAAATCACTGATAGAAGCAGAGAAATGCTGCAGGAGCATATTGGCTGGCTAGAAGAGGTGAAACAGCACATATGCTGCACAGAGAGCAAAGCGCTGAAAAGAAGCACACAGAAGCGAGCACCGTGCGTGCTGTTCTCGCAGCCAGCAACTTGTTCCACTTTCCAGCTTCTAACAGGGAAACAGAGCAAGGAGGGTGCTGCATACGTGCTGCACTTGTTGCAAACATGGAAAACAGACAGCCTAGCATCAGCAGCTCAGAAATCACTGATAGAAGCAGAGAAATGCTGCAGGAGCATATTGGCTGGCTAGAAGAGGTGAAACCGCACATATGCTGCACAGAGAGCAAAGCGCTGAAAAGAAGCACACAGAAGCGAGCACCGTGCGTGCTGTTCTCGCAGCCAGCAACTTGTTCCACTTTCCAGCTTCTAACAGGGAAACAGAGCAAGCAGGGTGCTGCATACGTGCTGCACTTGTTGCAAACATGGAAAACAGACAGCCTAGCATCAGCAGCTCAGAAATCACTGATAGAAGCAGAGAAATGCTGCAGGAGCATATTGGCTGGCTAGAAGAGGTGAAACAGCACATATGCTGCACAGAGAGCAAAGCGCTGAAAAGAAGCACACAGAAGCGAGCACCGTGCGTGCTGTTCTCGCAGCCAGCAACTTGTTCCACTTTCCAGCTTCTAACAGGGAAACAGAGCAAGCAGGGTGCTGCGTACGTGCTGCACTTGTTGCAAACATGGAAAACAGACAGCCTAGCATCAGCAGCTCAGAAATCACTGATAGAAGCAGAGAAATGCTGCAGGAGCATATTGGCTGGCTAGAAGAGGTGAAACAGCACATATGCTGCACAGAGAGCAAAGCGCTGAAAAGAAGCACACAGAAGCGAGCACCGTGCGTGCTGTTCTCGCAGCCAGCAACTTGTTCCACTTTCCAGCTTCTAACAGGGAAACAGAGCAAGCAGGGTGCTGCGTACGTGCTGCACTTGTTGCAAACATGGAAAACAGACAGCCTAGCATCAGCAGCTCAGAAATCACTGATAGAAGCAGAGAAATGCTGCAGGAGCATATTGGCTGGCTAGAAGAGGTGAAACAGCACATATGCTGCACAGAGAGCAAAGCGCTGAAAAGAAGCACACAGAAGCGAGCACCGTGCGTGCTGTTCTCGCAGCCAGCAACTTGTTCCACTTTCCAGCTTCTAACAGGGAAACAGTGCAAGCAGGGTGCTGCATACGTGCTGCACTTGTTGCAAACATGGAAAACAGACAGCCTAGCATCAGCAGCTCAGAAATCACTGATAGAAGCAGAGAAATGCTGCAGGAGCATATTGGCTGGCTAGAAGAGGTGAAACAGCACATATGCTGCACAGAGAGCAAACCGCTGAAAAGAAGCACACAGAAGCGAGCACCGTGCGTGCTGTTCTCGCAGCCAGCAACTTGTTCCACTTTCCAGCTTCTAACAGGGAAACAGAGCAAGCAGGGTGCTGCATACGTGCTGCAATTGTTGCAAACATGGAAAACAGACAGCCTAGCATCAGCAGCTCAGAAATCACTGATAGAAGCAGAGAAATGCTGCAGGAGCATATTGGCTGGCTAGAAGAGGTGAAACAGCACATATGCTGCACAGAGAGCAAAGCGCTGAAAAGAAGCACACAGAAGCGAGCACCGTGCGTGCTGTTCTCGCAGCCAGCAACTTGTTCCACTTTCCAGCTTCTAACAGGGAAACAGAGCAAGCAGGGTGCTGCGTACGTGCTGCACTTGTTGCAAACATGGAAAACAGACAGCCTAGCATCAGCAGCTCAGAAATCACTGATAGAAGCAGAGAAATGCTGCAGGAGCATATTGGCTGGCTAGAAGAGGTGAAACAGCACATATGCTGCACAGAGAGCAAAGCGCTGAAAAGAAGCACACAGAAGCGAGCACCGTGCGTGCTCTTCTCGCAGCCAGCAACTTGTTCCACTTTCCAGCTTCTAACAGGGAAACAGAGCAAGCAGGGTGCTGCGTACGTGCTGCACTTGTTGCAAACATGGAAAACAGACAGCCTAGCATCAGCAGCTCAGAAATCACTGATAGAAGCAGAGAAATGCTGCAGGAGCATATTGGCTGGCTAGAAGAGGTGAAACAGCACATATGCTGCACAGAGAGCAAAGCGCTGAAAAGAAGCACACAGAAGCGAGCACCGTGCGTGCTCTTCTCGCAGCCAGCAACTTGTTCCACTTTCCAGCTTCTAACAGGGAAACAGAGCAAGCAGGGTGCTGCGTACGTGCTGCACTTGTTGCAAACATGGAAAACAGACAGCCTAGCATCAGCAGCTCAGAAATCACTGATAGAAGCAGAGAAATGCTGCAGGAGCATATTGGCTGGCTAGAAGAGGTGAAACAGCACATATGCTGCACAGAGAGCAAACCGCTGAAAAGAAGCACACAGAAGCGAGCACCGTGCGTGCTGTTCTCGCAGCCAGCAACTTGTTCCACTTTCCAGCTTCTAACAGGGAAACAGAGCAAGCAGGGTGCTGCGTACGTGCTGCACTTGTTGCAAACATAGAAAACAGACGGCCTAGCATCAGCAGCTCAGAAATCACTGATAGAAGCAGAGAAATGCTGCAGGAGCATATTGGCTGGCTAGAAGAGGTGAAACCGCACATATGCTGCACAGAGAGCAAAGCGCTGAAAAGAAGCACACAGAAGCGAGCACCGTGCGTGCTCTTCTCGCAGCCAGCAACTTGTTCCACTTTCCAGCTTCTAACAGGGAAACAGAGCAAGCAGGGTGCTGCGTACGTGCTGCACTTGTTGCAAACATGGAAAACAGACGGCCTAGCATCAGCAGCTCAGAAATCACCGATAGAAGCAGAGAAATGCTGCAGGAGCATATTGGCTGGCTAGAAGAGGTGAAACAGCACATATGCTGCACAGAGAGCAAAGCGCTGAAAAGAAGCACACAGAAGCGAGCACCGTGCGTGCTGTTCTCGCAGCCAGCAACTTGTTCCACTTTCCAGCTTCTAACAGGGAAACAGAGCAAGCAGGGTGCTGCATACGTGCTGCACTTGTTGCAAACATGGAAAACAGACGGCCTAGCATCAGCAGCTCAGAAATCACCGACAGAAGCAGAGAAATGCTGCAGGAGCATATTGGCTGGCTAGAAGAGGTGAAACAGCACATATGCTGCGCAGAGTGCGAACTGCTGAAAAGAAGCACACACAAGCGAGCACCGTGCGTGCTGTTCTCGCAGAGAACAACTTGTTCCACTTTCCAGCTTCTAACAGGGAAACAGAGCAAGCAGAGTGAGCATACGTGCTGCACTTGTTGCAAACATGTAAAACAGACAGCCTAGCATCAGCAGCTCAGAAATCACTGATAGAAGCAGAGAAATGCTGCAGGAGCATATTGGCTGGCTAGAAGAGGTGAAACAGCACATATGCTGCGCAGAGTGCGAACTGCTGAAAAGAAGCACACACAAGCGAGCACGGTGCGTGCTGTTCTCGCAGAGAACAACTTGGTCCACTTTCCAGCTTCTAACAGGGAAACGGAGCAAGCAGAGTGAGCATACGTGCTGCACTTGTTGCAAACATGGAAAACAGGCAGCCTAGCATCAGCAGCTCAGAAATCACTGATAGAAGCAGAGAAATGCTGCAGGAGCATATTGGCTGGCTAGAAGAGGTGAAACAGCACATATGCTGCACAGAGAGCAAAGCGCTGAAAAGAAGCACACAGAAGCGAGCACCGTGCGTGCTGTTCTCGCAGCCAGCAACTTGTTCCACTTTCCAGCTTCTAACAGGGAAACAGAGCAAGGAGGGTGCTGCATACGTGCTGCACTTGTTGCAAACATGGAAAACAGACAGCCTAGCATCAGCAGCTCAGAAATCACTGATAGAAGCAGAGAAATGCTGCAGGAGCATATTGGCTGGCTAGAAGAGGTGAAACCGCACATATGCTGCACAGAGAGCAAAGCGCTGAAAAGAAGCACACAGAAGCGAGCACCGTGCGTGCTGTTCTCGCAGCCAGCAACTTGTTCCACTTTCCAGCTTCTAACAGGGAAACAGAGCAAGCAGGGTGCTGCATACGTGCTGCACTTGTTGCAAACATGGAAAACAGACAGCCTAGCATCAGCAGCTCAGAAATCACTGATAGAAGCAGAGAAATGCTGCAGGAGCATATTGGCTGGCTAGAAGAGGTGAAACAGCACATATGCTGCACAGAGAGCAAAGCGCTGAAAAGAAGCACACAGAAGCGAGCACCGTGCGTGCTGTTCTCGCAGCCAGCAACTTGTTCCACTTTCCAGCTTCTAACAGGGAAACAGAGCAAGCAGGGTGCTGCGTACGTGCTGCACTTGTTGCAAACATGGAAAACAGACAGCCTAGCATCAGCAGCTCAGAAATCACTGATAGAAGCAGAGAAATGCTGCAGGAGCATATTGGCTGGCTAGAAGAGGTGAAACAGCACATATGCTGCACAGAGAGCAAAGCGCTGAAAAGAAGCACACAGAAGCGAGCACCGTGCGTGCTGTTCTCGCAGCCAGCAACTTGTTCCACTTTCCAGCTTCTAACAGGGAAACAGAGCAAGCAGGGTGCTGCGTACGTGCTGCACTTGTTGCAAACATGGAAAACAGACAGCCTAGCATCAGCAGCTCAGAAATCACTGATAGAAGCAGAGAAATGCTGCAGGAGCATATTGGCTGGCTAGAAGAGGTGAAACAGCACATATGCTGCACAGAGAGCAAAGCGCTGAAAAGAAGCACACAGAAGCGAGCACCGTGCGTGCTGTTCTCGCAGCCAGCAACTTGTTCCACTTTCCAGCTTCTAACAGGGAAACAGTGCAAGCAGGGTGCTGCATACGTGCTGCACTTGTTGCAAACATGGAAAACAGACAGCCTAGCATCAGCAGCTCAGAAATCACTGATAGAAGCAGAGAAATGCTGCAGGAGCATATTGGCTGGCTAGAAGAGGTGAAACAGCACATATGCTGCACAGAGAGCAAACCGCTGAAAAGAAGCACACAGAAGCGAGCACCGTGCGTGCTGTTCTCGCAGCCAGCAACTTGTTCCACTTTCCAGCTTCTAACAGGGAAACAGAGCAAGCAGGGTGCTGCATACGTGCTGCAATTGTTGCAAACATGGAAAACAGACAGCCTAGCATCAGCAGCTCAGAAATCACTGATAGAAGCAGAGAAATGCTGCAGGAGCATATTGGCTGGCTAGAAGAGGTGAAACAGCACATATGCTGCACAGAGAGCAAAGCGCTGAAAAGAAGCACACAGAAGCGAGCACCGTGCGTGCTGTTCTCGCAGCCAGCAACTTGTTCCACTTTCCAGCTTCTAACAGGGAAACAGAGCAAGCAGGGTGCTGCGTACGTGCTGCACTTGTTGCAAACATGGAAAACAGACAGCCTAGCATCAGCAGCTCAGAAATCACTGATAGAAGCAGAGAAATGCTGCAGGAGCATATTGGCTGGCTAGAAGAGGTGAAACAGCACATATGCTGCACAGAGAGCAAAGCGCTGAAAAGAAGCACACAGAAGCGAGCACCGTGCGTGCTCTTCTCGCAGCCAGCAACTTGTTCCACTTTCCAGCTTCTAACAGGGAAACAGAGCAAGCAGGGTGCTGCGTACGTGCTGCACTTGTTGCAAACATGGAAAACAGACAGCCTAGCATCAGCAGCTCAGAAATCACTGATAGAAGCAGAGAAATGCTGCAGGAGCATATTGGCTGGCTAGAAGAGGTGAAACAGCACATATGCTGCACAGAGAGCAAAGCGCTGAAAAGAAGCACACAGAAGCGAGCACCGTGCGTGCTCTTCTCGCAGCCAGCAACTTGTTCCACTTTCCAGCTTCTAACAGGGAAACAGAGCAAGCAGGGTGCTGCGTACGTGCTGCACTTGTTGCAAACATGGAAAACAGACAGCCTAGCATCAGCAGCTCAGAAATCACTGATAGAAGCAGAGAAATGCTGCAGGAGCATATTGGCTGGCTAGAAGAGGTGAAACAGCACATATGCTGCACAGAGAGCAAACCGCTGAAAAGAAGCACACAGAAGCGAGCACCGTGCGTGCTGTTCTCGCAGCCAGCAACTTGTTCCACTTTCCAGCTTCTAACAGGGAAACAGAGCAAGCAGGGTGCTGCGTACGTGCTGCACTTGTTGCAAACATAGAAAACAGACGGCCTAGCATCAGCAGCTCAGAAATCACTGATAGAAGCAGAGAAATGCTGCAGGAGCATATTGGCTGGCTAGAAGAGGTGAAACCGCACATATGCTGCACAGAGAGCAAAGCGCTGAAAAGAAGCACACAGAAGCGAGCACCGTGCGTGCTCTTCTCGCAGCCAGCAACTTGTTCCACTTTCCAGCTTCTAACAGGGAAACAGAGCAAGCAGGGTGCTGCGTACGTGCTGCACTTGTTGCAAACATGGAAAACAGACGGCCTAGCATCAGCAGCTCAGAAATCACCGATAGAAGCAGAGAAATGCTGCAGGAGCATATTGGCTGGCTAGAAGAGGTGAAACAGCACATATGCTGCACAGAGAGCAAAGCGCTGAAAAGAAGCACACAGAAGCGAGCACCGTGCGTGCTGTTCTCGCAGCCAGCAACTTGTTCCACTTTCCAGCTTCTAACAGGGAAACAGAGCAAGCAGGGTGCTGCATACGTGCTGCACTTGTTGCAAACATGGAAAACAGACGGCCTAGCATCAGCAGCTCAGAAATCACCGACAGAAGCAGAGAAATGCTGCAGGAGCATATTGGCTGGCTAGAAGAGGTGAAACAGCACATATGCTGCGCAGAGTGCGAACTGCTGAAAAGAAGCACACACAAGCGAGCACCGTGCGTGCTGTTCTCGCAGAGAACAACTTGTTCCACTTTCCAGCTTCTAACAGGGAAACAGAGCAAGCAGAGTGAGCATACGTGCTGCACTTGTTGCAAACATGTAAAACAGACAGCCTAGCATCAGCAGCTCAGAAATCACTGATAGAAGCAGAGAAATGCTGCAGGAGCATATTGGCTGGCTAGAAGAGGTGAAACAGCACATATGCTGCGCAGAGTGCGAACTGCTGAAAAGAAGCACACACAAGCGAGCACGGTGCGTGCTGTTCTCGCAGAGAACAACTTGGTCCACTTTCCAGCTTCTAACAGGGAAACGGAGCAAGCAGAGTGAGCATACGTGCTGCACTTGTTGCAAACATGGAAAACAGGCAGCCTAGCATCAGCAGCTCAGAAATCACTGATAGAAGCAGAGAAATGCTGCAGGAGCATATTGGCTGGCTAGAAGAGGTGAAACAGCACATATGCTGCACAGAGAGCAAAGCGCTGAAAAGAAGCACACAGAAGCGAGCACCGTGCGTGCTCTTCTCGCAGCCAGCAACTTGTTCCACTTTCCAGCTTCTAACAGGGAAACAGAGCAAGCAGGGTGCAGCATACATGCTGCACTTGTTGCAAACATGGAAAACAGACAGCCTAGCATCAGCAGCTCAGAAATCACTGATAGAAGCAGAGAAATGCTGCAGGAGCATATTGGCTGGCTAGAAGAGGTGAAACAGCACATATGCTGCACAGAGAGCAAAGCGCTGAAAAGAAGCACACAGAAGCGAGCACCGTGCGTACTGTTCTCGCAGCCAGCAACGTGTTCCACTTTCCAGCTTCTAACAGGGAAACAGAGCAAGCGGGGTGCTGCATACGTGCTGCACTTGTTGCAAACATGGAAAACAGACAGCCTAGCATCAGCAGCTCAGAAATCACTGATAGAAGCAGAGAAATGCTGCAGGAGCATATTGGCTGCCTAGAAGAGGTGAAACAGCACATATGCTGCGCAGAGTGCGAACTGCTGAAAAGAAGCACACACAAGCGAGCACCGTGCGTGCTGTTCTCGCAGAGAACAACTTGTTCCACTTTCCAGCTTCTAAGAGGGAAACAGAGCAAGCGGGGTGCTGCATACGTGCTGCACTTGTTGCAAACATGGAAAACAGACAGCCTAGCATCAGCAGCTCAGAAATCACTGAGAGAAGCAGAGAAATGCTGCAGGAGCATATTGGCTGGCTAGAAGAGGTGAAACAGCACATATGCTGCGCAGAGTGCGAACTGCTGAAAAGAAGCACACAGAAGCGAGCACCGTGCGTGCTGTTCTCGCAGAGAACAACTTGTTCCACTTTCCAGCTTCTAACAGGGAAACAGAGCAAGCAGGGTGCAGCATACGTGCTGCACTTGTTGCAAACATGGAAAACAGACAGCCTAGCATCAGCAGCTCAGAAATCACTGATAGAAGCAGAGAAATGCTGCAGGAGCATATTGGCTGGCTAGAAGAGGTGAAACAGCACATATGCTGCGCAGAGTGCGAACTGCTGAAAAGAAGCACACAGAAGCGAGCACCGTGCGTGCTGTTCTCGCAGAGAACAACTTGTTCCACTTTCCAGCTTCTAACAGGGAAACAGAGCAAGCAGAGTGAGCATACGTGCTGCACTTGTTGCAAACATGGAAAACAGACAGCCTAGCATCAGCAGCTCAGAAATCACTGAGAGAAGCAGAGAAATGCTGCAGGAGCATATTGGCTGGCTAGAAGAGGTGAAACAGCACATATGTTGCACAGAGAGCAAAGCGCTGAAAAGAAGCACACAGAAGCGAGCACCGTGCGTGCTGTTCTCGCAGAGAGCAACTTGTTCCACTTTCCAGCTTCTAACAGGGAAACAGAGCAAGCAGGGTACAGCATACGTGCTGCACTTGTTGCAAACATGGAAAACAGACAGCCTAGCATCAGCAGCTCAGAAATCACTGATAGAAGCAGAGAAATGCTGCAGGAGCATATTGGGTGGCTAGAAGAGGTGAAACAGCACATATGCTGCGCAGAGTGCGAACTGCTGAAAAGAAGCACACACAAGCGAGCACGGTGCGTGCTGTTCTCGCAGAGAACAACTTGGTCCACTTTCCAGCTTCTAACAGGGAAACAGAGCAAGCAGAGTGAACATACGTGCTGCACTTGTTGCAAACATGGAAAACAGGCAGCCTAGCATCAGCAGCTCAGAAATCACTGATAGAAGCAGAGAAATGCTGCAGGAGCATATTGGCTGGCTAGAAGAGGTGAAACAGCACATATGCTGCACAGAGAGCAAACCGCTGAAAAGAAGCACACAGAAGCGAGCACCGTGCGTGCTGTTCTCGCAGCCAGCAACGTGTTCCACTTTCCAGCTTCTAACAGGGAAACAGAGCAAGCAGGGTGCTGCATACGTGCTGCACTTGTTGCAAACATGGAAAACAGACAGCCTAGCATCAGCAGCTCAGAAATCACTGATAGAAGCAGAGAAATGCTGCAGGAGCATATTGGCTGGCTAGAAGAGGTGAAACAGCACATATGCTGCACAGAGAGCAAACCGCTGAAAAGAAGCACACAGAAGCGAGCACCGTGCGTGCTGTTCTCGCAGAGAGCAACTTGTTCCACTTTCCAGCTTCTAACAGGGAAACAGAGCAAGCGGGGTGCAGTATACGTGCTGCATTTGTTGCAAACATGGAAAACAGACAGCCTAGCATCAGCAGCTCAGAAATCACTGATAGAAGCAGAGAAATGCTGCAGGAGCATATTGGCTGGCTAGAAGAGGTGAAACAGCACATATGCTGCACAGAGAGCAAACCGCTGAAAAGAAGCACACAGAAGCGAGCACCGTGCGTGCTGTTCTCGCAGAGAGCAACTTGTTCCACTTTCCAGATTCTAACAGGGAAACAGAGCAAGCAGGGTGCAGCATACGTGCTGCACTTGTTGCAAACATGTAAAACAGACAGCCTAGCATCAGCAGCTCAGAAATCACTGATAGAAGCAGAGAAATGCTGCAGGAGCATATTGGCTGGCTAGAAGAGGTGAAACAGCACATATGCTGCACAGAGAGCAAACCGCTGAAAAGAAGCACACAGAAGCGAGCACCGTGCGTGCTCTTCTCGCAGCCAGCAACTTGTTCCACTTTCCAGCTTCTAACAGGGAAACAGAGCAAGCAGGGTGCTGCATACGTGCTGCACTTGTTGCAAACATGGAAAACAGACAGCCTAGCATCAGCAGCTCAGAAATCACTGATAGAAGCAGAGAAATGCTGCAGGAGCATATTGGCTGCCTAGAAGAGGTGAAACAGCACATATGCTGCGCAGAGTGCGAACTGCTGAAAAGAAGCACACAGAAGCGAGCACCGTGCGTGCTGTTCTCGCAGAGAACAACTTGTTCCACTTTCCAGCTTCTAACAGGGAAACAGAGCAAGCAGAGTGAGCATACGTGCTGCACTTGTTGCAAACATGGAAAACAGACAGCCTAGCATCAGCAGCTCAGAAATCACTGAGAGAAGCAGAGAAATGCTGCAGGAGCATATTGGCTGGCTAGAAGAGGTGAAACAGCACATATGCTGCGCAGAGTGCGAACTGCTGAAAAGAAGCACACACAAGAGAGCACGGTGCGTGCTGTTCTCGCAGAGAACAACTTGTTCCACTTTCCAGCTTCTAACAGGGAAACAGAGCAAGCAGGGTACAGCATACGTGCTGCACTTGTTGCAAACATGGAAAACAGACAGCCTAGCATCAGCAGCTCAGAAATCACTGATAGAAGCAGAGAAATGCTGCAGGAGCATATTGGGTGGCTAGAAGAGGTGAAACAGCACATATGCTGCGCAGAGTGCGAACTGCTGAAAAGAAGCACACACAAGCGAGCACGGTGCGTGCTGTTCTCGCAGAGAACAACTTGGTCCACTTTCCAGCTTCTAACAGGGAAACAGAGCAAGCAGAGTGAACATACGTGCTGCACTTGTTGCAAACATGGAAAACAGGCAGCCTAGCATCAGCAGCTCAGAAATCACTGATAGAAGCAGAGAAATGCTGCAGGAGCATATTGGCTGGCTAGAAGAGGTGAAACAGCACATATGCTGCACAGAGAGCAAACCGCTGAAAAGAAGCACACAGAAGCGAGCACCGTGCGTGCTGTTCTCGCAGCCAGCAACTTGTTCCACTTTCCAGCTTCTAACAGGGAAACAGAGCAAGCAGGGTGCTGCATACGTGCTGCACTTGTTGCAAACATGGAAAACAGACAGCCTAGCATCAGCAGCTCAGAAATCACTGATAGAAGCAGAGAAATGCTGCAGGAGCATATTGGCTGGCTAGAAGAGGTGAAACAGCACATATGCTGCACAGAGAGCAAAGCGCTGAAAAGAAGCACACAGAAGCGAGCACCGTGCGTGCTGTTCTCGCAGCCAGCAACGTGTTCCACTTTCCAGCTTCTAACAGGGAAACAGAGCAAGCAGGGTGCTGCATACGTGCTGCACTTGTTGCAAACATGGAAAACAGACAGCCTAGCATCAGCAGCTCAGAAATCACTGATAGAAGCAGAGAAATGCTGCAGGAGCATATTGGCTGGCTAGAAGAGGTGAAACCGCACATATGCTGCACAGAGAGCAAAGCGCTGAAAAGAAGCACACAGAAGCGAGCACCGTGCGTGCTGTTCTCGCAGCCAGCAACTTGTTCCACTTTCCAGCTTCTAAGAGGGAAACAGAGCAAGCGGGGTGCTGCATACGTGCTGCACTTCTTGCATACATGGAAAACAGACAGCCTAGCATCAGCAGGCCCGAAATCACTTATAGAAGCAGAGAAATGCTGCAGGAGCATATTGGCTGCCTAGAAGAAGTGAAACATCACATATGCTGCACAGAGAGCAAAACGCTGAAAAGAAGCACACAGAAGCGAGCACCGTGCGTGCTGTTCTCGCAGCCAGCAACTAGTTCCACTTTCCAGCTTCTAACAGGGAAACAGAGCAAGCAGGGTGCAGCATACGTGCTGCACTTGTTGCAAACATGGAAAACAGACAGCCTAGCATCAGCAGCTCAGAAATCACTGATAGAAGCAGAGAAATGCTGCAGGAGCATATTGGCTGGCTAGAAGAGGTGAAACAGCACATATGCTGCACAGAGAGCAAACCGCTGAAAAGAAGCACACAGAAGCGAGCACCGTGCGTGCTGTTCTCGCAGCGAGCAACTTGTTCCACTTTCCAGCTTCTAACAGGGAAACAGAGCAAGCGGGGTGCAGTATACGTGCTGCATTTGTTGCAAACATGGAAAACATAGAGCTTAGCATCAGCAGCTCAGAAATCACTGATAGAAGCAGAGAAATGCTGCAGGAGCATATTGGCTGGCTAGAAGAGGTGAAACAGCACATATGCTGCACAGAGAGCAAACCGCTGAAAAGAAGCACACAGAAGCGAGCACCGTGCGTGCTGTTCTCGCAGAGAGCAACTTGTTCCACTTTCCAGATTCTAACAGGGAAACAGAGCAAGCAGGGTGCAGCATACGTGCTGCACTTGTTGCAAACATGTAAAACAGACAGCCTAGCATCAGCAGCTCAGAAATCACTGATAGAAGCAGAGAAATGCTGCAGGAGCATATTGGCTGGCTAGAAGAGGTGAAACAGCACATATGCTGCACAGAGAGCAAACCGCTGAAAAGAAGCACACAGAAGCGAGCACCGTGCGTGCTGTTCTCGCAGCCAGCAACTTGTTCCACTTTCCAGCTTCTAAGAGGGAAACAGAGCAAGCGGGGTGCTGCATACGTGCTGCACTTGTTGCAAACATGGAAAACAGACAGCCTAGCATCAGCAGCTCAGAAATCACTGATAGAAGCAGAGAAATGCTGCAGGAGCATATTGGCTGGCTAGAAGAGGTGAAACATCACATATGCTGCACAGAGAGCAAAACGCTGAAAAGAAGCACACAGAAGCGAGCACCGTGCGTGCTGTTCTCGCAGCCAGCAACTAGTTCCACTTTCCAGCTTCTAACAGGGAAACAGAGCAAGCATGGTGCAGCATACGTGCTGCACTTGTTGCAAACATGGAAAACAGACAGCCTAGCATCAGCAGCTCAGAAATCACTGATAGAAGCAGAGAAATGCTGCAGGAGCATATTGGCTGGCTAGAAGAGGTGAAACAGCACATATGCTGCACAGAGAGCAAACCGCTGAAAAGAAGCACACAGAAGCGAGCACCGTGCGTGCTGTTCTCGCAGCGAGCAACTTGTTCCACTTTCCAGCTTCTAACAGGGAAACAGAGCAAGCGGGGTGCTGCATACGTGCTGCACTTGTTGCAAACATGGAAAACAGACAGCCTAGCATCAGCAGCTCAGAAATCACTGATAGAAGCAGAGAAATGCTGCAGGAGCATATTGGCTGCCTAGAAGAGGTGAAACATCACATATGCTGCACAGAGAGCAAAACGCTGAAAAGAAGCACACAGAAGCGAGCACCGTGCGTGCTGTTCTCGCAGCCAGCAACTAGTTCCACTTTCCAGCTTCTAACAGGGAAACAGAGCAAGCAGGGTGCAGCATACGTGCTGCACTTGTTGCAAACATGGAAAACAGACAGCCTAGCATCAGCAGCTCAGAAATCACTGATAGAAGCAGAGAAATGCTGCAGGAGCATATTGGCTGGCTTGAAGAGGTGAAACAGCACATATGCTGCGCAGAGTGCGAACTGCTGAGAAGAAGCACACACAAGCATGCACGGTGCGTGCTGTTCTCGCAGAGAACAACTTGTTCCACTTTCCAGCTTCTAACAGGGAAACAGAGCAAGCAGAGTGAGCATACGTGCTGCACTTGTTGCAAACATGGAAAACAGACAGCCTAGCATCAGCAGCTCAGAAATCACTGAGAGAAGCAGAGAAATGCTGCAGGAGCATATTGGCTGGCTAGAAGAGGTGAAACAGCACATATGTTGCACAGAGAGCAAAGCGCTGAAAAGAAGCACACAGAAGCGAGCACCGTGTGTGCTGTTCTCGCAGCCAGCAACTAGTTCCACTTTCCAGGTTCTAACAGGGAAACAGAGCAAGCAGAGTGAGCATACGTGCTGCACTTGTTGCAAACATGGAAAACAGGCAGCCTAGCATCAGCAGCTCAGAAATCACTGATAGAAGCAGAGAAATGCTGCAGGAGCATATTGGCTGGCTAGAAGAGGTGAAACAGCACATATGCTGCACAGAGAGCAAAGCGCTGAAAAGAAGCACACAGAAGCGAGCACCGTGCGTGCTGTTCTCGCAGCCAGCAACTTGTTCCACTTTCCAGCTTCTAACAGGGAAACAGAGCAAGCAGGGTGCTGCATACGTGCTGCACTTGTTGCAAACATGGAAAACAGACAGCCTAGCATCAGCAGCTCAGAAATCACTGCTAGAAGCAGAGAAATGCTGCAGGAGCATATTGGCTGGCTAGAAGAGGTGAAACAGCACATATGCTGCACAGAGAGCAAAGCGCTGAAAAGAAGCACACAGAAGCGAGCACCGTGCGTGCTGTTCTCGCAGCCAGCAACTTGTTCCACTTTCCAGCTTCTAACAGGGAAACAGAGCAAGCAGGGTGCTGCATACGTGCTGCACTTGTTGCAAACATGGAAAACAGACAGCCTAGCATCAGCAGCTCAGAAATCACTGATAGAAGCAGAGAAATGCTGCAGGAGCATATTGGCTGGCTAGAAGAGGTGAAACAGCACATATGCTGCGCAGAGTGCGAACTGCTGAAAAGAAGCACACACAAGCGAGCACGGTGCGTGCTGTTCTCGCAGAGAACAACTTGGTCCACTTTCCAGCTTCTAACAGGGAAACAGAGCAAGCAGAGTGAACATACGTGCTGCACTTGTTGCAAACATGGAAAACAGGCAGCCTAGCATCAGCAGCTCAGAAATCACTGATAGAAGCAGAGAAATGCTGCAGGAGCATATTGGCTGACTAGAAGAGGTGAAACAGCACATATGCTGCACAGAGAGCAAACCGCTGAAAAGAAGCACACAGAAGCGAGCACCGTGCGTGCTGTTCTCGCAGCGAGCAACTTGTTCCACTTTCCAGCTTCTAACAGGGAAACAGAGCAAGCGGGGTGCAGTATACGTGCTGCATTTGTTGCAAACATGGAAAACATAGAGCTTAGCATCAGCAGCTCAGAAATCACTGATAGAAGCAGAGAAATGCTGCAGGAGCATATTGGCTGGCTAGAAGAGGTGAAACAGCACATATGCTGCACAGAGAGCAAACCGCTGAAAAGAAGCACACAGAAGCGAGCACCGTGCGTGCTGTTCTCGCAGCGAGCAACTTGTTCCACTTTCCAGCTTCTAACAGGGAAACAGAGCAAGCGGGGTGCAGTATACGTGCTGCATTTGTTGCAAACATGGAAAACATAGAGCTTAGCATCAGCAGCTCAGAAATCACTGATAGAAGCAGAGAAATGCTGCAGGAGCATATTGGCTGGCTAGAAGAGGTGAAACAGCACATATGCTGCACACAGAGCAAACCGCTGAAAAGAAGCACACAGAAGCGAGCACCGTGCGTGCTGTTCTCGCAGAGAGCAACTTGTTCCACTTTCCAGATTCTAACAGGGAAACAGAGCAAGCAGGGTGCAGCATACGTGCTGCACTTGTTGCAAACATGTAAAACAGACAGCCTAGCATCAGCAGCTCAGAAATCACTGATAGAAGCAGAGAAATGCTGCAGGAGCATATTGGCTGGCTAGAAGAGGTGAAACAGCACATATGCTGCACAGAGAGCAAACCGCTGAAAAGAAGCACACAGAAGCGAGCACCGTGCGTGCTGTTCTCGCAGCCAGCAACTTGTTCCACTTTCCAGCTTCTAAGAGGGAAACAGAGCAAGCGGGGTGCTGCATACGTGCTGCACTTGTTGCAAACATGGAAAACAGACAGCCTAGCATCAGCAGCTCAGAAATCACTGATAGAAGCAGAGAAATGCTGCAGGAGCATATTGGCTGCCTAGAAGAGGTGAAACATCACATATGCTGCACAGAGAGCAAAACGCTGAAAAGAAGCACACAGAAGCGAGCACCGTGCGTGCTGTTCTCGCAGCCAGCAACTAGTTCCACTTTCCAGCTTCTAACAGGGAAACAGAGCAAGCATGGTGCAGCATACGTGCTGCACTTGTTGCAAACATGGAAAACAGACAGCCTAGCATCAGCAGCTCAGAAATCACTGATAGAAGCAGAGAAATGCTGCAGGAGCATATTGGCTGGCTAGAAGAGGTGAAACAGCACATATGCTGCACAGAGAGCAAACCGCTGAAAAGAAGCACACAGAAGCGAGCACCGTGCGTGCTGTTCTCGCAGCGAGCAACTTGTTCCACTTTCCAGCTTCTAACAGGGAAACAGAGCAAGCGGGGTGCTGCATACGTGCTGCACTTGTTGCAAACATGGAAAACAGACAGCCTAGCATCAGCAGCTCAGAAATCACTGATAGAAGCAGAGAAATGCTGCAGGAGCATATTGGCTGCCTAGAAGAGGTGAAACATCACATATGCTGCACAGAGAGCAAAACGCTGAAAAGAAGCACACAGAAGCGAGCACCGTGCGTGCTGTTCTCGCAGCCAGCAACTAGTTCCACTTTCCAGCTTCTAACAGGGAAACAGAGCAAGCAGGGTGCAGCATACGTGCTGCACTTGTTGCAAACATGGAAAACAGACAGCCTAGCATCAGCAGCTCAGAAATCACTGATAGAAGCAGAGAAATGCTGCAGGAGCATATTGGCTGGCTTGAAGAGGTGAAACAGCACATATGCTGCGCAGAGTGCGAACTGCTGAGAAGAAGCACACACAAGCATGCACGGTGCGTGCTGTTCTCGCAGAGAACAACTTGTTCCACTTTCCAGCTTCTAACAGGGAAACAGAGCAAGCAGAGTGAGCATACGTGCTGCACTTGTTGCAAACATGGAAAACAGACAGCCTAGCATCAGCAGCTCAGAAATCACTGAGAGAAGCAGAGAAATGCTGCAGGAGCATATTGGCTGGCTAGAAGAGGTGAAACAGCACATATGTTGCACAGAGAGCAAAGCGCTGAAAAGAAGCACACAGAAGCGAGCACCGTGTGTGCTGTTCTCGCAGCCAGCAACTAGTTCCACTTTCCAGGTTCTAACAGGGAAACAGAGCAAGCAGAGTGAGCATACGTGCTGCACTTGTTGCAAACATGGAAAACAGGCAGCCTAGCATCAGCAGCTCAGAAATCACTGATAGAAGCAGAGAAATGCTGCAGGAGCATATTGGCTGGCTAGAAGAGGTGAAACAGCACATATGCTGCACAGAGAGCAAAGCGCTGAAAAGAAGCACACAGAAGCGAGCACCGTGCGTGCTGTTCTCGCAGCCAGCAACTTGTTCCACTTTCCAGCTTCTAACAGGGAAACAGAGCAAGCAGGGTGCTGCATACGTGCTGCACTTGTTGCAAACATGGAAAACAGACAGCCTAGCATCAGCAGCTCAGAAATCACTGCTAGAAGCAGAGAAATGCTGCAGGAGCATATTGGCTGGCTAGAAGAGGTGAAACAGCACATATGCTGCACAGAGAGCAAAGCGCTGAAAAGAAGCACACAGAAGCGAGCACCGTGCGTGCTGTTCTCGCAGCCAGCAACTTGTTCCACTTTCCAGCTTCTAACAGGGAAACAGAGCAAGCAGGGTGCTGCATACGTGCTGCACTTGTTGCAAACATGGAAAACAGACAGCCTAGCATCAGCAGCTCAGAAATCACTGATAGAAGCAGAGAAATGCTGCAGGAGCATATTGGCTGGCTAGAAGAGGTGAAACAGCACATATGCTGCGCAGAGTGCGAACTGCTGAAAAGAAGCACACACAAGCGAGCACGGTGCGTGCTGTTCTCGCAGAGAACAACTTGGTCCACTTTCCAGCTTCTAACAGGGAAACAGAGCAAGCAGAGTGAACATACGTGCTGCACTTGTTGCAAACATGGAAAACAGGCAGCCTAGCATCAGCAGCTCAGAAATCACTGATAGAAGCAGAGAAATGCTGCAGGAGCATATTGGCTGGCTAGAAGAGGTGAAACAGCACATATGCTGCACAGAGAGCAAAGCGCTGAAAAGAAGCACACAGAAGCGAGCACCGTGCGTGCTGTTCTCGCAGCGAGCAACTTGTTCCACTTTCCAGCTTCTAACAGGGAAACAGAGCAAGCGGGGTGCAGTATACGTGCTGCATTTGTTGCAAACATGGAAAACATAGAGCTTAGCATCAGCAGCTCAGAAATCACTGATAGAAGCAGAGAAATGCTGCAGGAGCATATTGGCTGGCTAGAAGAGGTGAAACAGCACATATGCTGCACAGAGAGCAAACCGCTGAAAAGAAGCACACAGAAGCGAGCACCGTGCGTGCTGTTCTCGCAGAGAGCAACTTGTTCCACTTTCCAGATTCTAACAGGGAAACAGAGCAAGCAGGGTGCAGCATACGTGCTGCACTTGTTGCAAACATGTAAAACAGACAGCCTAGCATCAGCAGCTCAGAAATCACTGATAGAAGCAGAGAAATGCTGCAGGAGCATATTGGCTGGCTAGAAGAGGTGAAACAGCACATATGCTGCACAGAGAGCAAACCGCTGAAAAGAAGCACACAGAAGCGAGCACCGTGCGTGCTGTTCTCGCAGCCAGCAACTTGTTCCACTTTCCAGCTTCTAAGAGGGAAACAGAGCAAGCGGGGTGCTGCATACGTGCTGCACTTGTTGCAAACATGGAAAACAGACAGCCTAGCATCAGCAGCTCAGAAATCACTGATAGAAGCAGAGAAATGCTGCAGGAGCATATTGGCTGCCTAGAAGAGGTGAAACATCACATATGCTGCACAGAGAGCAAAACGCTGAAAAGAAGCACACAGAAGCGAGCACCGTGCGTGCTGTTCTCGCAGCCAGCAACTAGTTCCACTTTCCAGCTTCTAACAGGGAAACAGAGCAAGCAGGGTGCAGCATACGTGCTGCACTTGTTGCAAACATGGAAAACAGACAGCCTAGCATCAGCAGCTCAGAAATCACTGATAGAAGCAGAGAAATGCTGCAGGAGCATATTGGCTGGCTAGAAGAGGTGAAACAGCACATATGCTGCACAGAGAGCAAACCGCTGAAAAGAAGCACACAGAAGCGAGCACCGTGCGTGCTGTTCTCGCAGAGAGCAACTTGTTCCACTTTCCAGATTCTAACAGGGAAACAGAGCAAGCAGGGTGCAGCATACGTGCTGCACTTGTTGCAAACATGTAAAACAGACAGCCTAGCATCAGCAGCTCAGAAATCACTGATAGAAGCAGAGAAATGCTGCAGGAGCATATTGGCTGGCTAGAAGAGGTGAAACAGCACATATGCTGCACAGAGAGCAAACCGCTGAAAAGAAGCACACAGAAGCGAGCACCGTGCGTGCTGTTCTCGCAGCGAGCAACTTGTTCCACTTTCCAGCTTCTAACAGGGAAACAGAGCAAGCGGGGTGCAGTATACGTGCTGCATTTGTTGCAAACATGGAAAACAGACAGCCTAGCATCAGCAGCTCAGAAATCACTGATAGAAGCAGAGAAATGCTGCAGGAGCATATTGGCTGGCTAGAAGAGGTGAAACAGCACATATGCTGCACAGAGAGCAAACCGCTGAAAAGAAGCACACAGAAGCGAGCACCGTGCGTGCTGTTCTCGCAGAGAGCAACTTGTTCCACTTTCCAGATTCTAACAGGGAAACAGAGCAAGCAGGGTGCAGCATACGTGCTGCACTTGTTGCAAACATGTAAAACAGACAGCCTAGCATCAGCAGCTCAGAAATCACTGATAGAAGCAGAGAAATGCTGCAGGAGCATATTGGCTGGCTAGAAGAGGTGAAACAGCACATATGCTGCACAGAGAGCAAACCGCTGAAAAGAAGCACACAGAAGCGAGCACCGTGCGTGCTCTTCTCGCAGCCAGCAACTTGTTCCACTTTCCAGCTTCTAACAGGGAAACAGAGCAAGCAGGGTGCTGCATACGTGCTGCACTTGTTGCAAACATGGAAAACAGACAGCCTAGCATCAGCAGCTCAGAAATCACTGATAGAAGCAGAGAAATGCTGCAGGAGCATATTGGCTGCCTAGAAGAGGTGAAACATCACATATGCTGCGCAGAGTGCGAACTGCTGAAAAGAAGCACACACAAGCGAGCACCGTGCGTGCTGTTCTCGCAGAGAACAACTTGTTCCACTTTCCAGCTTCTAACAGGGAAACAGAGCAAGCAGAGTGAGCATACGTGCTGCACTTGTTGCAAACATGGAAAACAGACAGCCTAGCATCAGCAGCTCAGAAATCACTGAGAGAAGCAGAGAAATGCTGCAGGAGCATATTGGCTGGCTAGAAGAGGTGAAACAGCACATATGCTGCGCAGAGTGCGAACTGCTGAAAAGAAGCACACAGAAGCGAGCACCGTGCGTGCTGTTCTCGCAGAGAACAACTTGTTCCACTTTCCAGCTTCTAACAGGGAAACAGAGCAAGCAGAGTGAGCATACGTGCTGCACTTGTTGCAAACATGGAAAACAGACAGCCTAGCATCAGCAGCTCAGAAATCACTGATAGAAGCAGAGAAATGCTGCAGGAGCATATTGGCTGGCTAGAAGAGGTGAAACAGCACATATGCTGCGCAGAGTGCGAACTGCTGAAAAGAAGCACACAGAAGCGAGCACCGTGCGTGCTGTTCTCGCAGAGAACAACTTGTTCCACTTTCCAGCTTCTAACAGGGAAACAGAGCAAGCAGGATACAGCATACGTGCTGCACTTGTTGCAAACATGGAAAACAGACAGCCTAGCATCAGCAGCTCAGAAATCACTGATAGAAGCAGAGAAATGCTGCAGGAGCATATTGGGTGGCTAGAAGAGGTGAAACAGCACATATGCTGCGCAGAGTGCGAACTGCTGAAAAGAAGCACACACAAGAGAGCACGGTGCGTGCTGTTCTCGCAGAGAACAACTTGTTCCACTTTCCAGCTTCTAACAGGGAAACAGAGCAAGCAGGGTACAGCATACGTGCTGCACTTGTTGCAAACATGGAAAACAGACAGCCTAGCATCAGCAGCTCAGAAATCACTGATAGAAGCAGAGAAATGCTGCAGGAGCATATTGGGTGGCTAGAAGAGGTGAAACAGCACATATGCTGCGCAGAGTGCGAACTGCTGAAAAGAAGCACACACAAGCGAGCACGGTGCGTGCTGTTCTCGCAGAGAACAACTTGGTCCACTTTCCAGCTTCTAACAGGGAAACAGAGCAAGCAGAGTGAACATACGTGCTGCACTTGTTGCAAACATGGAAAACAGGCAGCCTAGCATCAGCAGCTCAGAAATCACTGATAGAAGCAGAGAAATGCTGCAGGAGCATATTGGCTGGCTAGAAGAGGTGAAACAGCACATATGCTGCACAAAGAGCAAACCGCTGAAAAGAAGCACACAGAAGCGAGCACCGTGCGTGCTGTTCTCGCAGCCAGCAACTTGTTCCACTTTCCAGCTTCTAACAGGGAAACAGAGCAAGCAGGGTGCTGCATACGTGCTGCACTTGTTGCAAACATGGAAAACAGACAGCCTAGCATCAGCAGCTCAGAAATCACTGATAGAAGCAGAGAAATGCTGCAGGAGCATATTGGCTGGCTAGAAGAGGTGAAACAGCACATATGCTGCACAGAGAGCAAAGCGCTGAAAAGAAGCACACAGAAGCGAGCACCGTGCGTGCTGTTCTCGCAGCCAGCAACGTGTTCCACTTTCCAGCTTCTAACAGGGAAACAGAGCAAGCAGGGTGCTGCATACGTGCTGCACTTGTTGCAAACATGGAAAACAGACAGCCTAGCATCAGCAGCTCAGAAATCACTGATAGAAGCAGAGAAATGCTGCAGGAGCATATTGGCTGGCTAGAAGAGGTGAAACCGCACATATGCTGCACAGAGAGCAAAGCGCTGAAAAGAAGCACACAGAAGCGAGCACCGTGCGTGCTGTTCTCGCAGCCAGCAACTTGTTCCACTTTCCAGCTTCTAAGAGGGAAACAGAGCAAGCGGGGTGCTGCATACGTGCTGCACTTGTTGCAAACATGGAAAACAGACAGCCTAGCATCAGCAGCTCAGAAATCACTGATAGAAGCAGAGAAATGCTGCAGGAGCATATTGGCTGCCTAGAAGAAGTGAAACATCACATATGCTGCACAGAGAGCAAAACGCTGAAAAGAAGCACACAGAAGCGAGCACCGTGCGTGCTGTTCTCGCAGCCAGCAACTAGTTCCACTTTCCAGCTTCTAACAGGGAAACAGAGCAAGCAGGGTGCAGCATACGTGCTGCACTTGTTGCAAACATGGAAAACAGACAGCCTAGCATCAGCAGCTCAGAAATCACTGATAGAAGCAGAGAAATGCTGCAGGAGCATATTGGCTGGCTAGAAGAGGTGAAACAGCACATATGCTGCACAGAGAGCAAACCGCTGAAAAGAAGCACACAGAAGCGAGCACCGTGCGTGCTGTTCTCGCAGCGAGCAACTTGTTCCACTTTCCAGCTTCTAACAGGGAAACAGAGCAAGCGGGGTGCAGTATACGTGCTGCATTTGTTGCAAACATGGAAAACATAGAGCTTAGCATCAGCAGCTCAGAAATCACTGATAGAAGCAGAGAAATGCTGCAGGAGCATATTGGCTGGCTAGAAGAGGTGAAACAGCACATATGCTGCACAGAGAGCAAACCGCTGAAAAGAAGCACACAGAAGCGAGCACCGTGCGTGCTGTTCTCGCAGAGAGCAACTTGTTCCACTTTCCAGATTCTAAGAGGGAAACAGAGCAAGCGGGGTGCTGCATACGTGCTGCACTTGTTGCAAACATGGAAAACAGACAGCCTAGCATCAGCAGCTCAGAAATCACTGATAGAAGCAGAGAAATGCTGCAGGAGCATATTGGCTGCCTAGAAGAGGTGAAACATCACATATGCTGCACAGAGAGCAAAACGCTGAAAAGAAGCACACAGAAGCGAGCACCGTGCGTGCTGTTCTCGCAGCCAGCAACTAGTTCCACTTTCCAGCTTCTAACAGGGAAACAGAGCAAGCATGGTGCAGCATACGTGCTGCACTTGTTGCAAACATGGAAAACAGACAGCCTAGCATCAGCAGCTCAGAAATCACTGCTAGAAGCAGAGAAATGCTGCAGGAGCATATTGGCTGGCTAGAAGAGGTGAAACAGCACATATGCTGCACAGAGAGCAAACCGCTGAAAAGAAGCACACAGAAGCGAGCACCGTGCGTGCTGTTCTCGCAGCGAGCAACTTGTTCCACTTTCCAGCTTCTAACAGGGAAACAGAGCAAGCGGGGTGCTGCATACGTGCTGCACTTGTTGCAAACATGGAAAACAGACAGCCTAGCATCAGCAGCTCAGAAATCACTGATAGAAGCAGAGAAATGCTGCAGGAGCATATTGGCTGGCTAGAAGAGGTGAAACATCACATATGCTGCACAGAGAGCAAAACGCTGAAAAGAAGCACACAGAAGCGAGCACCGTGCGTGCTGTTCTCGCAGCCAGCAACTAGTTCCACTTTCCAGCTTCTAACAGGGAAACAGAGCAAGCAGGGTGCAGCATACGTGCTGCACTTGTTGCAAACATGGAAAACAGACAGCCTAGCATCAGCAGCTCAGAAATCACTGATAGAAGCAGAGAAATGCTGCAGGAGCATATTGGCTGGCTTGAAGAGGTGAAACAGCACATATGCTGCGCAGAGTGCGAACTGCTGAGAAGAAGCACACACAAGCATGCACGGTGCGTGCTGTTCTCGCAGAGAACAACTTGTTCCACTTTCCAGCTTCTAACAGGGAAACAGAGCAAGCAGAGTGAGCATACGTGCTGCACTTGTTGCAAACATGGAAAACAGACAGCCTAGCATCAGCAGCTCAGAAATCACTGAGAGAAGCAGAGAAATGCTGCAGGAGCATATTGGCTGGCTAGAAGAGGTGAAACAGCACATATGTTGCACAGAGAGCAAAGCGCTGAAAAGAAGCACACAGAAGCGAGCACCGTGTGTGCTGTTCTCGCAGCCAGCAACTAGTTCCACTTTCCAGGTTCTAACAGGGAAACAGAGCAAGCAGAGTGAGCATACGTGCTGCACTTGTTGCAAACATGGAAAACAGGCAGCCTAGCATCAGCAGCTCAGAAATCACTGATAGAAGCAGAGAAATGCTGCAGGAGCATATTGGCTGGCTAGAAGAGGTGAAACAGCACATATGCTGCACAGAGAGCAAAGCGCTGAAAAGAAGCACACAGAAGCGAGCACCGTGCGTGCTGTTCTCGCAGCCAGCAACTTGTTCCACTTTCCAGCTTCTAACAGGGAAACAGAGCAAGCAGGGTGCTGCATACGTGCTGCACTTGTTGCAAACATGGAAAACAGACAGCCTAGCATCAGCAGCTCAGAAATCACTGATAGAAGCAGAGAAATGCTGCAGGAGCATATTGGCTGGCTAGAAGAGGTGAAACAGCACATATGCTGCACAGAGAGCAAAGCGCTGAAAAGAAGCACACAGAAGCGAGCACCGTGCGTGCTGTTCTCGCAGCCAGCAACTTGTTCCACTTTCCAGCTTCTAACAGGGAAACAGAGCAAGCAGGGTGCTGCATACGTGCTGCACTTGTTGCAAACATGGAAAACAGACAGCCTAGCATCAGCAGCTCAGAAATCACTGATAGAAGCAGAGAAATGCTGCAGGAGCATATTGGCTGGCTAGAAGAGGTGAAACAGCACATATGCTGCGCAGAGTGCGAACTGCTGAAAAGAAGCACACACAAGCGAGCACGGTGCGTGCTGTTCTCGCAGAGAACATCTTGGTCCACTTTCCAGCTTCTAACAGGGAAACAGAGCAAGCAGAGTGAACATACGTGCTGCACTTGTTGCAAACATGGAAAACAGGCAGCCTAGCATCAGCAGCTCAGAAATCACTGATAGAAGCAGAGAAATGCTGCAGGAGCATATTGGCTGGCTAGAAGAGGTGAAACAGCACATATGCTGCACAGAGAGCAAAGCGCTGAAAAGAAGCACACAGAAGCGAGCACCGTGCGTGCTGTTCTCGCAGCGAGCAACTTGTTCCACTTTCCAGCTTCTAACAGGGAAACAGAGCAAGCGGGGTGCAGTATACGTGCTGCATTTGTTGCAAACATGGAAAACATAGAGCTTAGCATCAGCAGCTCAGAAATCACTGATAGAAGCAGAGAAATGCTGCAGGAGCATATTGGCTGGCTAGAAGAGGTGAAACAGCACATATGCTGCACACAGAGCAAACCGCTGAAAAGAAGCACACAGAAGCGAGCACCGTGCGTGCTGTTCTCGCAGAGAGCAACTTGTTCCACTTTCCAGATTCTAACAGGGAAACAGAGCAAGCAGGGTGCAGCATACGTGCTGCACTTGTTGCAAACATGTAAAACAGACAGCCTAGCATCAGCAGCTCAGAAATCACTGATAGAAGCAGAGAAATGCTGCAGGAGCATATTGGCTGGCTAGAAGAGGTGAAACAGCACATATGCTGCACAGAGAGCAAACCGCTGAAAAGAAGCACACAGAAGCGAGCACCGTGCGTGCTGTTCTCGCAGCCAGCAACTTGTTCCACTTTCCAGCTTCTAAGAGGGAAACAGAGCAAGCGGGGTGCTGCATACGTGCTGCACTTGTTGCAAACATGGAAAACAGACAGCCTAGCATCAGCAGCTCAGAAATCACTGATAGAAGCAGAGAAATGCTGCAGGAGCATATTGGCTGCCTAGAAGAGGTGAAACATCACATATGCTGCACAGAGAGCAAAACGCTGAAAAGAAGCACACAGAAGCGAGCACCGTGCGTGCTGTTCTCGCAGCCAGCAACTAGTTCCACTTTCCAGCTTCTAACAGGGAAACAGAGCAAGCAGGGTGCAGCATACGTGCTGCACTTGTTGCAAACATGGAAAACAGACAGCCTAGCATCAGCAGCTCAGAAATCACTGATAGAAGCAGAGAAATGCTGCAGGAGCATATTGGCTGGCTAGAAGAGGTGAAACAGCACATATGCTGCACAGAGAGCAAACCGCTGAAAAGAAGCACACAGAAGCGAGCACCGTGCGTGCTGTTCTCGCAGAGAGCAACTTGTTCCACTTTCCAGATTCTAACAGGGAAACAGAGCAAGCAGGGTGCAGCATACGTGCTGCACTTGTTGCAAACATGTAAAACAGACAGCCTAGCATCAGCAGCTCAGAAATCACTGATAGAAGCAGAGAAATGCTGCAGGAGCATATTGGCTGGCTAGAAGAGGTGAAACAGCACATATGCTGCACAGAGAGCAAACCGCTGAAAAGAAGCACACAGAAGCGAGCACCGTGCGTGCTGTTCTCGCAGCCAGCAACTTGTTCCACTTTCCAGCTTCTAACAGGGAAACAGAGCAAGCGGGGTGCTGCATACGTGCTGCACTTGTTGCAAACATGGAAAACAGACAGCCTAGCATCAGCAGCTCAGAAATCACTGATAGAAGCAGAGAAATGCTGCAGGAGCATATTGGCTGCCTAGAAGAGGTGAAACATCACATATGCTGCACAGAGAGCAAAACGCTGAAAAGAAGCACACAGAAGCGAGCACCGTGCGTGCTGTTCTCGCAGCCAGCAACTAGTTCCACTTTCCAGCTTCTAACAGGGAAACAGAGCAAGCAGGGTGCAGCATACGTGCTGCACTTGTTGCAAACATGGAAAACAGACAGCCTAGCATCAGCAGCTCAGAAATCACTGATAGAAGCAGAGAAATGCTGCAGGAGCATATTGGCTGGCTAGAAGAGGTGAAACAGCACATATGCTGCACAGAGAGCAAACCGCTGAAAAGAAGCACACAGAAGCGAGCACCGTGCGTGCTGTTCTCGCAGCGAGCAACTTGTTCCACTTTCCAGCTTCTAACAGGGAAACAGAGCAAGCGGGGTGCTGCATACGTGCTGCACTTGTTGCAAACATGGAAAACAGACAGCCTAGCATCAGCAGCTCAGAAATCACTGATAGAAGCAGAGAAATGCTGCAGGAGCATATTGGCTGCCTAGAAGAGGTGAAACATCACATATGCTGCACAGAGAGCAAAACGCTGAAAAGAAGCACACAGAAGTGAGCACCGTGCGTGCTGTTCTCGCAGCCAGCAACTAGTTCCACTTTCCAGCTTCTAACAGGGAAACAGAGCAAGCAGGGTGCAGCATACGTGCTGCACTTGTTGCAAACATGGAAAACAGACAGCCTAGCATCAGCAGCTCAGAAATCACTGATAGAAGCAGAGAAATGCTGCAGGAGCATATTGGCTGGCTTGAAGAGGTGAAACAGCACATATGCTGCTCAGAGTGCGAACTGCTGAGAAGAAGCACACACAAGCGTGCACGGTGCGTGCTGTTCTCGCAGAGAACAACTTGTTCCACTTTCCAGCTTCTAACAGGGAAACAGAGCAAGCAGAGTGAGCATACGTGCTGCACTTGTTGCAAACATGGAAAACAGACAGCCTAGCATCAGCAGCTCAGAAATCACTGATAGAAGCAGAGAAATGCTGCAGGAGCATATTGGCTGGCTAGAAGAGGTGAAACAGCACATATGTTGCACAGAGAGCAAAGCGCTGAAAAGAAGCACACAGAAGCGAGCACCGTGTGTGCTGTTCTCGCAGCCAGCAACTAGTTCCACTTTCCAGGTTCTAACAGGGAAACAGAGCAAGCAGAGTGAGCATACGTGCTGCACTTGTTGCAAACATGGAAAACAGGCAGCCTAGCATCAGCAGCTCAGAAATCACTGATAGAAGCAGAGAAATGCTGCAGGAGCATATTGGCTGGCTAGAAGAGGTGAAACAGCACATATGCTGCACAGAGAGCAAAGCGCTGAAAAGAAGCACACAGAAGCGAGCACCGTGCGTGCTGTTCTCGCAGCCAGCAACTTGTTCCACTTTCCAGCTTCTAACAGGGAAACAGAGCAAGCAGGGTGCTGCATACGTGCTGCACTTGTTGCAAACATGGAAAACAGACAGCCTAGCATCAGCAGCTCAGAAATCACTGATAGAAGCAGAGAAATGCTGCAGGAGCATATTGGCTGGCTAGAAGAGGTGAAACAGCACATATGCTGCACAGAGAGCAAAGCGCTGAAAAGAAGCACACAGAAGCGAGCACCGTGCGTGCTGTTCTCGCAGCCAGCAACTTGTTCCACTTTCCAGCTTCTAACAGGGAAACAGAGCAAGCAGGGTGCTGCATACGTGCTGCACTTGTTGCAAACATGGAAAACAGACAGCCTAGCATCAGCAGCTCAGAAATCACTGATAGAAGCAGAGAAATGCTGCAGGAGCATATTGGCTGGCTAGAAGAGGTGAAACAGCACATATGCTGCGCAGAGTGCGAACTGCTGAAAAGAAGCACACACAAGCGAGCACGGTGCGTGCTGTTCTCGCAGAGAACAACTTGGTCCACTTTCCAGCTTCTAACAGGGAAACAGAGCAAGCAGAGTGAACATATGTGCTGCACTTGTTGCAAACATGGAAAACAGGCAGCCTAGCATCAGCAGCTCAGAAATCACTGATAGAAGCAGAGAAATGCTGCAGGAGCATATTGGCTGGCTAGAAGAGGTGAAACAGCACATATGCTGCACAGAGAGCAAAGCGCTGAAAAGAAGCACACAGAAGCGAGCACCGTGCGTGCTGTTCTCGCAGCCAGCAACTTGTTCCACTTTCCAGCTTCTAACAGGGAAACAGAGCAAGCAGGGTGCAGCATACGTGCTGCACTTGTTGCAAACATGGAAAACAGACAGCCTTGCATCAGCAGCTCAGAAATCACTGATAGAAGCAGAGAAATGCTGCAGGAGCATATTGGCTGGCTAGAAGAGGTGAAACAGCACATATGTTGCACAGAGAGCAAAGCGCTGAAAAGAAGCACACAGAAGCGAGCACCGTGCGTGCTGTTCTCGCAGAGAGCAACTTGTTCCACTTTCCAGCTTCTAACAGGGAAACAGAGCAAGCAGAGTGAGCATACGTGCTGCACTTGTTGCAAACATGGAAAACAGGCAGCCTAGCATCAGCAGCTCAGAAATCACTGATAGAAGCAGATAAATGCTGCAGGAGCATATTGGCTGGGTAGGAGAGGTGAAACAGCACATATGCTGCACAGAGAGCAAAGCGCTGAAAAGAAGCACACAGAAGCGAGCACCGTGCGTGCTGTTCTCGCAGCCAGCAACTTGTTCCACTTTCCAGCTTCTAACAGGGAAACAGAGCAAGCAGGGTGCTGCATACGTGCTGCACTTGTTGCAAACATGGAAAACAGACAGCCTAGCATCAGCAGCTCAGAAATCACTGATAGAAGCAGAGAAATGCTGCAGGAGCATATTGGCTGGCTAGAAGAGGTGAAACAGCACATATGCTGCACAGAGAGCAAACCGCTGAAAAGAAGCACACAGAAGCGAGCACCGTGCGTGCTGTTCTCGCAGCCAACAACTTGTTCCACTTTCCAGCTTCTAACAGGGAAACAGAGCAAGCAGGGTGCTGCATACGTGCTGCACTTGTTGCAAACATGGAAAACAGACAGCCTAGCATCAGCAGCTCAGAAATCACTGCTAGAAGCAGAGAAATGCTGTAGGAGCATATTGGCTGGCTAGAAGAGGTGAAACAGCACATATGCTGCACAGAGAGCAAAGCGCTGAAAAGAAGCACACAGAAGCGAGCACCGTGCGTGCTGTTCTCGCAGCCAGCAACTAGTTCCACTTTCCAGCTTCTAACAGGGAAACAGAGCAAGCAGGGTGCTGCATACGTGCTGCACTTGTTGCAAACATGGAAAACAGACAGCCTAGCATCAGCAGCTCAGAAATCACTGATAGAAGCAGAGAAATGCTGCAGGAGCATATTGGCTTGCTAGAAGGGTGAAATACCACATATGCTGTGCAGAGTGCTGACCGCTGAAAAGAAGCACACACAAGCGAGAACGGTGCGGGCTGTTCTCGCAGAGAACAACTTGGCCCACTTTACAGCTTCTAACAGGGAAACAGAGCAAGCAGAGTGCAGCATACATGCTGCACTTGGTGGAAACATGGAAGACAGACAGCCTAGCATCAGCAGCTCAGAAATCACTGATAGAAGCTGAGAAATGCTGCAGGAGCATATTCGCTTGCTACAAGAGGTGCAACACCACATATGCTGTTCAGAGTGCAAACCATTGAAAAGAAGAACACACAAGCGAGCACGGTGCGTGCTGTTCTCGCAGAGAACAACTTGTTCCACTTTACAGCTTCTAACAGGGAAACAGAGCAAGCAGGGTGCTGCATACGTCCTGCACTTGTTGCAAACATGGAAAACAGACAGCCTAGCATCAGCAGCTCAGAAATCACTGAGAGAAGCAGAGAAATGCTGCAGGAGCATATTGGCTGGCTAGAAGAGGTGAAACAGCACATATGTTGCACAGAGAGCAAAGCGCTGAAAAGAAGCACACAGAAGCGAGCACGGTGCGTGCTGTTCTCGCAGCCAGCAACTTGTTCCACTTTCCAGCTTCTAACAGGGAAACAGAGCAAGCAGGGTACAGCATACGTGCTGCACTTGTTGCAAACATGTAAAACAGACAGCCTAGCATCAGCAGCTCAGAAATCACTGATAGAAGCAGAGAAATGCTGCAGGAGCATATTGGCTGGCTAGAAGAGGTGAAACAGCACATATGCTGCGCAGAGTGCGAACTGCTGAAAAGAAGCACACACAAGCGAGCACGGTGCGTGCTGTTCTCGCAGAGAACAACTTGGTCCACTTTCCAGCTTCTAACAGGGAAACAGAGCAAGCAGAGTGAACATACGTGCTGCACTTGTTGCAAACATGGAAAACAGGCAGCCTAGCATCAGCAGCTCAGAAATCACTGATAGAAGCAGAGAAATGCTGCAGGAGCATATTGGCTGGCTAGAAGAGGTGAAACAGCACATATGCTGCACAGAGAGCAAAGCGCTGAAAAGAAGCACACAGAAGCGAGCACCGTGCGTGCTGTTCTCGCAGCGAGCAACTTGTTCCACTTTCCAGCTTCTAACAGGGAAACAGAGCAAGCGGGGTGCAGTATACGTGCTGCATTTGTTGCAAACATGGAAAACAGACAGCTTAGCATCAGCAGCTCAGAAATCACTGATAGAAGCAGAGAAATGCTGCAGGAGCATATTGGCTGGCTAGAAGAGGTGAAACAGCACATATGCTGCACAGAGAGCAAAGCGCTGAAAAGAAGCACACAGAAGCGAGCACCGTGCGTGCTGTTCTCGCAGCCAGCAACTTGTTCCACTTTCCAGCTTCTAACAGGGAAACAGAGCAAGCAGGGTGCAGCATACGTGCTGCACTTGTTGCAAACATGTAAAACAGACAGCCTAGCATCAGCAGCTCAGAAATCACTGATAGAAGCAGAGAAATGCTGCAGGAGCATATTGGCTGGCTAGAAGAGGTGAAACAGCACATATGCTGCACAGAGAGCAAAGCGCTGAAAAGAAGCACACAGAAGCGAGCACCGTGCGTGCTGTTCTCGCAGCAAGCCACTTGTTCCATTTTCCAGCTTCTAACAGGGAAACAGAGCAGGCGGGGTGCTGCATACGTGCTGCACTTGTTGCAAACATGGAAAACAGACAGCCTAGCATCAGCAGCTCAGAAATCACTGATAGAAGCAGAGAAATGCTGCAGGAGCATATTGGCTGCCTAGAAGAGGTGAAACATCACATATGCTGCACAGAGAGCAAAACGCTGAAAAGAAGCACACAGAAGCGAGCACCGTGCGTGCTGTTCTCGCAGCCAGCAACTAGTTCCACTTTCCAGCTTCTAACAGGGAAACAGAGCAAGCAGGGTGCAGCATACGTGCTGCACTTGTTGCAAACATGGAAAACAGACAGCCTAGCATCAGCAGCTCAGAAATCACTGATAGAAGCAGAGAAATGCTGCAGGAGCATATTGGCTGGCTAGAAGAGGTGAAACAGCACATATGCTGCGCAGAGAGCAAACCGCTGAAAAGAAGCACACAGAAGCGAGCACCGTGCGTGCTGTTCTCGCAGCCAGCAACTTGTTCCACTTTCCAGCTTCTAACAGGGAAACAGAGCAAGCAGGGTGCAGCATACGTGCTGCACTTGTTGCAAACATGGAAAACAGACAGCCTAGCATCAGCAGCTCAGAAATCACTGATAGAAGCAGAGAAATGCTGCAGGAGCATATTGGCTGGCTAGAAGAGGTGAAACAGCACATATGCTGCGCAGAGTGCGAACTGCTGAAAAGAAGCACACACAAGCGTGCACGGTGCGTGCTGTTCTCGCAGAGAACAACTTGTTCCACTTTCCAGCTTCTAACAGGGAAACAGAGCAAGCAGAGTGAGCATACGTGCTGCACTTGTTGCAAACATGGAAAACAGACAGCCTAGCATCAGCAGCTCAGAAATCACTGAGAGAAGCAGAGAAATGCTGCAGGAGCATATTGGCTGGCTAGAAGAGGTGAAACAGCACATATGTTGCACAGAGAGCAAAGCGCTGAAAAGAAGCACACAGAAGCGAGCACGGTGCGTGCTGTTCTCGCAGAGAGCAACTTGTTCCACTTTCCAGCTTCTAACAGGGAAACAGAGCAAGCAGAGTGAGCATACGTGCTGCACTTGTTGCAAACATGGAAAACAGGCAGCCTAGCATCAGCAGCTCAGAAATCACTGATAGAAGCAGAGAAATGCTGCAGGAGCATATTGGCTGCCTAGAAGAGGTGAAACAGCACATATGCTGCACAGAGAGCAAAGCGCTGAAAAGAAGCACACAGAAGCGAGCACCGTGCGTGCTGTTCTCGCAGCCAGCAACTTGTTCCACTTTCCAGCTTCTAACAGGGAAACAGAGCAAGCAGGGTGCTGCATACGTGCTGCACTTGTTGCAAACATGGAAAACAGACAGCCTAGCATCAGCAGCTCAGAAATCACTGATAGAAGCAGAGAAATGCTGCAGGAGCATATTGGCTGGCTAGAAGAGGTGAAACAGCACATATGCTGCACAGAGAGCAAAGCGCTGAAAAGAAGCACACAGAAGCGAGCACCGTGTGTGCTGTTCTCGCAGCCAGCAACTAGTTCCACTTTCCAGCTTCTAACAGGGAAACAGAGCAAGCAGGGTGCAGCATACGTGCTGAACTTGTTGCAAACATGGAAAACAGACAGCCTAGCATCAGCAGCTCAGAAATCACTGATAGAAGCAGAGAAATGCTGCAGGAGCATATTGGCTTGCTAGAAGGGTGAAATACCACATATGCTGTGCAGAGTGCAGACCGCTGAAAAGAAGCACACACAAGCGAGCACGGTGCGGGCTGTTCTCGCAGAGACCAACTTGGCCCACTTTACAGCTTCTAACAGGGAAACAGAGCAAGCAGAGTGCAGCATACATGCTGCACTTGGTGGAAACATGGAAGACAGACAGCCTAGCATCAGCAGCTCAGAAATCACTGATAGAAGCTGAGAAATGCTGCCGGAGCATATTCGCTTGCTACAAGAGGTGCAACACCACATATGCTGTTCAGAGTGCAAACCATTGAAAAGAAGAACACACAAGCGAGCACGGTGCGTGCTGTTCTCGCAGAGAACAACTTGTTCCACTTTACAGCTTCTAACAGGGAAACAGAGCAAGCAGGGTGCAGCATACGTGCTGCACTAGTTGCAAACATGGAAAACAGACAGCCTAGCATCAGCAGCTCAGAAATCACTGATAGAAGCAGAGAAATGCTGCAGGAACATATTGGCTGGCTAGAAGAGGTGAAACAGCACATATGCTGCACAGAGAGCAAAGCGCTGAAAAGAAGCACACAGAAGCAAGCACGGTGCATGCTGTTCTCGCAGCCAGCAACTTGTTCCACTTTCCAGCTTCTAACAGGGAAACAGAGCAAGCAGGGTGCAGCATACGTGCTGCACTAGTTGCAAACATGGAAAACAGACAGCCTAGCATCTGCAGCTCAGAAATCACTGATAGAAGCAGAGAAATGCTGCAGGAGCATATTGGCTTGCTAGAAGGGTGGAATACCACATATGCTCAGCAGAGTGCAAACCGCTGAGAAGAAGCACACACAAGCGAGCACCGTGCGTGCTGTTCTCGCAGAGAACAACTTGGCCCACTTTACAGCTTCGAACAGGGAAACAGAGCAAGCAGAGTGCAGCATACATGCTGCACTTGATGGAAACATGGAAGACAGACAGCCTAGCATCAGCAGCTCAGAAATCACTGATAGAAGCAGAGAAATGCTGCCGGAGCATATTCGCTTGCTACAAGAGTTGCAACACCACATATGCTGTTCAGAGTGCAAACCATTGAAATGAAGAACACACAAGCGAGCACGGTGCGTGCTGTTCTCGCAGAGAACAACTTGTTCCACTTTACAGCTTCTAACAGGGAAACAGAGCAAGCAGGGTGCAGCATACGTGCTGCACTAGTTGCAAACATGGAAAACAGACAGCCTAGCATCAGCAGCTCAGAAATCACTGATAGAAGCAGAGAAATGCTGCAGGAACATATTGGCTGGCTAGAAGAGGTGAAACAGCACATATGCTGCACAGAGAGCAAAGCGCTGAAAAGAAGCACACAGAAGCAAGCACGGTGCATGCTGTTCTCGCAGCCAGCAACTAGTTCCACTTTCCAGCTTCTAACAGGGAAACAGAGCAAGCAGGGTGCAGCATACGTGCTGCACTAGTTGCAAACATGGAAAACAGACAGCCTAGCATCTGCAGCTCAGAAATCACTGATAGAAGCAGAGAAATGCTGCAGGAGCATATTGGCTTGCTAGAAGAGCTGAAACCGCACATATGCTGCACAGAGAGCAAAGCGCTGAAAAGAAGCACACAGACGCGAGCACCGGGCCTTGCTCTTCTCGCAGAGAGCAACTCCTTCCACTTGACAGTTTCTAACAGGGAAACAGAGCAAGCAGGGTGCAGCATACGTGCTGCACTTGTTGCAAACATGGAAAACAGACAGCCTAGCATCAGCAGCTCAGAAATCACTGCTAGAAGCAGAGAAATGCTGCAGGAGCATATTGGCTGGCTAGAAGAGCTGAAACCGCACATATGCTGCACAGAGAGCAAAGCGCTGAAAAGAAGCACACAGACGCGAGCACCGGGCCTTGCTCTTCTCGCAGAGAGCAACTCCTTCCACTTGACAGCTTCTAACAGGGAAACAGAGCAAGCAGGGTGCAGCATACGTGCTGCACTTGTTGCAAACATGGAAAACAGACAGCCTAGCATCAGCAGCTCAGAAATCACTGCTAGAAGCAGAGAAATGCTGCAGGAGCATATTGGCTGGCTAGAAGAGCTGAAACCGCACATATGCTGCACAGAGAGCAAAGCGCTGAAAAGAAGCACACAGACGCGAGCACCGGGCCTTGCTCTTCTCGCAGAGAGCAACTCCTTCCACTTGACAGCTTCTAACAGGGAAACAGAGCAAGCAGGGTGCAGCATACGTGCTGCACTTGTTGCAAACATGGAAAACAGACAGCCTAGCATCAGCAGCTCAGAAATCACTGCTAGAAGCAGAGAAATGCTGCAGGAGCATATTGGCTGGCTAGAAGAGCTGAAACCGCACATATGCTGCACAGAGAGCAAAGCGCTGAAAAGAAGCACACAGACGCGAGCACCGTGCCTTGCTCTTCTCGCAGAGAGCAACTCCTTCCACTTGACAGCTTCTAACAGGGAAACAGAGCAAGCAGGGTGCAGCATACGTGCTGCACTTGTTGCAAACATGGAAAACAGACAGCCTAGCATCAGCAGCTCAGAAATCACTGCTAGAAGCAGAGAAATGCTGCAGGAGCATATTGGCTGGCTAGAAGAGCTGAAACCGCACATATGCTGCACAGAGAGCAAAGCGCTGAAAAGAAGCACACAGACGCGAGCACCGGGCCTTGCTCTTCTCGCAGAGAGCAACTCCTTCCACTTGACAGCTTCTAACAGGGAAACAGAGCAAGCAGGGTGCAGCATACGTGCTGCACTTGTTGCAAACATGGAAAACAGACAGCCTAGCATCAGCAGCTCAGAAATCACTGCTAGAAGCAGAGAAATGCTGCAGGAGCATATTGGCTGGCTAGAAGAGCTGAAACCGCACATATGCTGCACAGAGAGCAAAGCGCTGAAAAGAAGCACACAGACGCGAGCACCGTGCCTTGCTCTTCTCGCAGAGAGCAACTCCTTCCACTTGACAGCTTCTAACAGGGAAACAGAGCAAGCAGGGTGCAGCATACGTGCTGCACTTGTTGCAAACATGGAAAACAGACAGCCTAGCATCAGCAGCTCAGAAATCACTGCTAGAAGCAGAGAAATGCTGCAGGAGCATATTGGCTGGCTAGAAGAGCTGAAACCGCACATATGCTGCACAGAGAGCAAAGCGCTGAAAAGAAGCACACAGACGCGAGCACCGTGCCTTGCTCTTCTCGCAGAGAGCAACTCCTTCCACTTGACAGCTTCTAACAGGGAAACAGAGCAAGCAGGGTGCAGCATACGTGCTGCACTTGTTGCAAACATGGAAAACAGACAGCCTAGCATCAGCAGCTCAGAAATCACTGCTAGAAGCAGAGAAATGCTGCAGGAGCATATTGGCTGGCTAGAAGAGCTGAAACCGCACATATGCTGCACAGAGAGCAAAGCGCTGAAAAGAAGCACACAGACGCGAGCACCGTGCCTTGCTCTTCTCGCAGAGAGCAACTCCTTCCACTTGACAGCTTCTAACAGGGAAACAGAGCAAGCAGGGTGCAGCATACGTGCTGCACTTGTTGCAAACATGGAAAACAGACAGCCTAGCATCAGCAGCTCAGAAATCACTGCTAGAAGCAGAGAAATGCTGCAGGAGCATATTGGCTGGCTAGAAGAGCTGAAACCGCACATATGCTGCACAGAGAGCAAAGCGCTGAAAAGAAGCACACAGACGCGAGCACCGTGCCTTGCTCTTCTCGCAGAGAGCAACTCCTTCCACTTGACAGCTTCTAACAGGGAAACAGAGCAAGCAGGGTGCAGCATACGTGCTGCACTTGTTGCAAACATGGAAAACAGACAGCCTAGCATCAGCAGCTCAGAAATCACTGCTAGAAGCAGAGAAATGCTGCAGGAGCATATTGGCTGGCTAGAAGAGCTGAAACCGCACATATGCTGCACAGAGAGCAAAGCGCTGAAAAGAAGCACACAGACGCGAGCACCGTGCCTTGCTCTTCTC
>JBBAXF010000129.1:0-111323 GCA_037837765.1 Delichon dasypus | reverse complement strand
GTTCACCATGACCAGGGACAACGGGCAGAGCTCGGTGACGCTGACCATGAACAGCCTCAAGGACGAGGATTCCGGCGTCTATTTCTGTGCCAAATGTGTCAATGATGGTTGTGGTGCTTCTGGTGCTGGTGCTTATGGTGCTGGTGTCGCTCATGGACCAAGGTCACCACTGCTGAGTCCCACCTGACCCCACGATTCCAGACCCTTACCCCAAATCCCAACCCTTGGCCCCAAATCTCGGCCGTTTCCCCCCAGTTGTTCCAAATCCCCAATTTCTCCAGAGCTCTGAGCGTCTGACCCAAATCTCCACGGTTCTTCCCCAAAACCTCAGCCCTGTGTGCCCCAGGTCTCAGTGGGGTTCCCTTGAGACCACTGCTCCCAAATCTCAGCCGTTCACCCCAAATCTCAGCCGTTCACCCCAAATCTCAGCTGCTCACCCCAAATCTCAGCCGTTCACCCCAAATCTCAGCCGTTCACCCCAAATCTCAGCTGCTCACCCCAAATCTCAGCTGTTCACCCCAAATCTCAGCTGTTCACCCCAAATCGCAGCTGCTCACCCCAAATCGCAGCTGTTCACCCCAAATCTCAGCTGCTCACCCCAAATCTCAGCCGTTCACCCCAAATCTCAGCTGTTCACCCCAAATCTCAGCTGTTCACCCCAAATCGCAGCCGCTGGCACCAAACCTCGGCCGTTGTCCCCAGCTCTCGCCCGAGTTCCCCAGAACTTTGTGCCCAGGGCCCAGGTTTGGGGCCGCCGGGGCAGATTCGGCTCCGTGGCTGCGGCCGGGTGCCGGGAGCGGGAATTTGGGGCGGAACTGGACAAGTGTGGGGAGAAGGGTTGGAATTGGAGGGAGGAGGTTGGGATTGGGGTGAGAAGGGTCCAGAACTGGGGCCGGGGTTGGGATTTGGGGCCGGGGTTGGGATTTGGGGTCAGGGTTGGGATTTGGGGAGAGCTGGGAGCACAGAGATCAGGGCTGTGTCAGTGCCGGCGTCATCACCATTGGCACCAGCAGCATAAGCACCAGCACCAGCATAAGCATCTTTGGCACAGAAATAGGAACCGGAATCCTCGTCCTTGAGGCTGTTCATGGTCAGCGTCACCGAGCTCTGCCCGTTGTCCCTGGAGATCGTGAAACCGACCCTGCACCGACGGCGCGTAGTTGGTGTATTTGCCACTACTGCTGATCCGTGCCACCCATTCCAGTCCCTGTCCTGGTCTCTGTCGAACCCACTCCATTTGGTAATTCCCGAAATCGAAGCCGGACGCTCGGCAGAGGAGGCGCAGGGACCCCCCGGGGGGCTGGAGGTCCCCCCCGGACTCCAGCAGGGTCACGGCCGCCCGGAGCCCTGCGGGAAAAAGGGGAGATGGGGATGGGAACGGCTCAGCCAGCGACCCCAAACCCTGAGCGCTGGGCACCGAGCAAACACCGGGAGTTACAAATGATGGATGGAAAAATTAATAATTATTACAATAATTTATTTTAAAATTCATTTCTTGTCAGTAATTTGGTGCCGTGCATTATTTGGGTTTCTATTTTATTTCATTTTTATTTTCGGGTTCTTCTCATGGTTTCCCCTCTCTCCCCCCCCCGCTGCTCCCCTGGGAAATTTCACATCCCGAGGTTTCTCCCGCCCATCTCCCACCTTGTTCCCACGCTGGATCCCGATCCATCCCCGTCCCACTCCCACCTCATCCCTCATTGGCTGTTGGCCCCTCCCCGCCTCCGGCGCCTTCCCCGGACAAAAGCCGGGGAAAATCGCCTGGAATTGCTCTTGGTGTGGGAGCAGGGCGCCGGCTCCCGACCCTGCGGGGGCTGGACCGCAGGAGAACGATTCCAGAGGAAATCCACCATCGCCCCCGGATCCGGCGCAGACCGTTCCCTGGCCGTCGGCGGCTGCCGGATCCCCGCCAAGGGAAAAGGATCCCGGCCGCTCCTGGGAGCTTTGGGGCCCCGAGGAGAAAAATCCTTCCGACGTCGGTTTGTGTTTGAGGATTGGTGGAGAGAAAACGGAGCCGCGGCTGTGAGAGGGAGACAAAGCAGAGACGTGGTGTTGAGAGCTCAGTGTCTGCAAAGAACGGACGTGGTTTGGGGCCAAAGGACGGGATTTGGGGCCAAAGGATGGGATTTGGGGCCAAAGGATGGGATTTGGGGCCAGGGTTGGGATTTGGGTCGAGGGTTGGGATTTGGGGCCAGGGTTGGGATTTGGAGCCAGTGTTGGGATTTGGGGCCAAAGGATGGGATTTGGGGCCAAAGGATGGGATTTGGGTCGAGGGTTGGGATTTGGGGCCAAAGGATGGGATTTGGGGCCAGGGTTGGGATTTGGGGCCAGGGTTGGGATTTGGGGCCAGGGTTGGGATTTGGGGCCAGGGTTGGGATTTGGAGCCAGTGTTGGGATTTGGGGCCAAAGGATGGGATTTGGGGCCAAAGGATGGGATTTGGGTCGAGGGTTGGGATTTGGGGCCAGGGTTGGGATTTGGGGCCAGGGTTGGGATTTGGGGGCCGGGGTTGGGATTTGGGTCGAAGCAGCCCAGGCCGTGCAGCCCTGGTGCAGATGTGGGGCAAAGGGAGAAGAGCTGGGCCAGGGGCTGAGCTGTGGGGGAAGGGTCTGGGGAGATTTGGGGACAGCGGGGACACGGAGAGGGGACGGGGCTGTCATCAGCATAAGCAGCATAACCACCCCAACCAGCAGCAGGTCTGGCACAGAAATAGACACCGGAATCCTCGTCCTTGAGGCTGTTCATGGTCAGCGTCACCGAGCTCTGCCCGTTGTCCCTGGAGATCCTGAATCGACCCTTGACCGACGGCGCGTAGCCAGTCCAGCCACCACTGGTGTTGATTTCTGCCACGTATTCCAGTCCCTGTCCCGGTCTCTGGCGCAGCCAGCCCATCCCAAATTGTCCAAAATCGAACCCAGACGCTCGGCAGAGGAGGCGCAGGGACCCCCCGGGGGGCTGGAGGTCCCCCCCGGACTCCAGCAGGGTCACGGCCGCCCGGAGCCCTGCGGGACAAAAACGGGAGAAACGAGGGATGAGGCGCCGGATCCGGGGTTTTTTCCCGGCGGCGGCGAGGCCGAGGAGGAGCCGGGGATGAAGCTGGAGGCGCCGGCAGGGCCGGGAGGGTGAGGAGAGGGAGAGAGGAGGAGGCCACGGCCAGGGATGGGATTGGCGGGGATTGGAGGGGTCGTTAACAAATTGTTAATTGCGGGGTCCCTGCGCCTCCTCTGCACAGCTCTGGGTTCAATTTCGGCAAATTCGGGATGGGCTGGATGCGCCAGAGACCGGGACAGGGCCTGGAAAGGGTGGCGAGCATCTACAGCGACGGCAGCACCAGATACGCGCCGTCAGTGCAGGGACGATTCACGATCTCCAGGGACAACGGGCAGAGCTCGGTGACGCTGACCATGAACAGCCTCAAGGACGAGGATTCCGGTTCCTATTTCTGTGCCAAAGATGCTTATGGTGGTGCTTATGCTGCTGGTACTTCGGTTGGTGTTTCAGAATTTGTCCCCGCCCCTGTCCCTGTGTCCCCTCTTGTCCCCCTGCCTCAGATCCTTGTGACCACTGTTCCCTAATCTCAGCTACTTACCCCAAATCTCAGCCGTTCACCCCAAATCTCAGCTGTTCACCCCAAATCTCAGCCTTTCACCCCAAATCTCAGCCGTTCACCCCAAATCTCAGCCGTTCACCCCAAATCTCAGCTGTTCACCCCAAATCTCAGCCGTTCACCCCAAATCTCAGCTGCTCACCCCAAATCTCAGCTGTTCACCCCAAATCTCAGCCGTTCACCCCAAATCGCAGCCGCTGGCACCAAACCTCGGCCGTTGTCCCCAGCTCTCGCCCGAGTTCCCCAGAACTTTGTGCCCAGGGCCCAGGTTTGGGGCCGCCGGGGCAGATTCGGCTCCGTGGCTGTGGCCGGGTGCCGGGAGCGGGAATTTGGGGCGGAACTGGACAAGTGTGGGGAGAAGGGTTGGGATTGGAGGGAGGAGGTTGGGATTGGGGTGAGAAGGGTCCAGAACTGGGGACCGGGTTGGGATTTGGGGAGAGCTGGGGACTCGGGGATCAAGGCGGGACTGGACCTGGCATCATCACCATTAGCACCAGCAGCATAAGCACCCCAACCAGCAGCATCTTTGGCACAGAAATAGGAACCGGAATCCTCGTCCTTGAGGCTGTTCATGGTCAGCGTCACCGAGCTCTGTCCGTTGTCCCTGGAGATCGTGAATCGACCCTTGACCGAGGGCGCGTATCTGGTGTTGCTGCCATCGCTCCAGATCCCCGTGACCCATTCCAGGCCTTTCCCGGGCCTCTGTCGAACCCACTGCATTGAGAGTTTCCCGAAACTGAACCCCGACGCTCGGCAGAGGAGGCGCAGGGACCCCCCGGGGGGCTGGAGGTCCCCCCCGGACTCCAGCAGGGTCACGGCCGCCCGGAGCCCTGCGGGAAAAAGGGGAGATGGGGATGAGGCGCCGGATCCGGGCGTGTCCCGGGGTTGAGAGCTCAGTGTCTGCAAAGAACGGACGTGGTTTGGGGCCAAAGGATGGGATTTGGGGCCAGGGTTGGGATTTGGGGACAGGGTTGGGATTTGGGGCAGAAGCAGCCCAGGCCGTGCAGCCCTGGTGCAGATGAGGGGCAAAGGGAGAAGAGCTGGGCCAGGGGCTGAGCTGTGGGGGAAGGGTCTGGGGGGATTTGGGGACAGCGGGGACACGGAGAGAGGGCGAGGGCCGGCATTGGCATTGTCACTAAGACGAGCACTTTCTCCCCAATTAGCATAAATAGATCTGGTGCAGAAATAGACGCCGGAATCCTCGTCCTTGAGGCTGTTCATGGTCAGCGTCACCGAGCTCTGCCCGTTGTCCCTGGAGATCCTGAACCGACCCTGCACTGATGGCGCGTAGTCGGTGCTGCCACCAGTGTTGGTGATGCTTGCCACGTATTCCAGCGCCTGTCCCGGTCTCTGGCGCATCCAGTACATTTCGTAACTCCCGAAATCGAAGCCGGACGCTCGGCAGAGGAGGCGCAGGGACCCCCCGGGGGGCTGGAGGTCCCCCCCAGACTCCAGCAGGGTCACGGCCGCCCGGAGCCGTGATAATAATTTTTTATTATTTAACTGATTATTACTTTAATTATTTAAAATAATTTTACCCTAATTATTAGAAAGTGACAGAATTTACATTATATTATTTTAATAACTAATTGTTTTTCAATTCATCATTTCACTCCAAGCATTTGCTCCGTGCCCAGCGCTCAGGGTTTGGGGTCGCTGGCTGAGCCGTTCCCATCCCCATCTCCCCTTTTTCCCGCAGGGCTCCGGGCGGCCGTGACCCTGCTGGAGTCCGGGGGGGACCTCCAGCCCCCCGGGGGGTCCCTGCGCCTCCTCTGCCGAGGGTCGGGGTTCGATTTCGGGAAATTCGCAATGTTCTGGATCCGCCAGAGACCGGGACAGGGACTGGAATACGTCGCAAGTATCAACAGCAATGGTGGCACCGGCTACGCGCCCTCGTTCAAGGGTCGATTCACGATCTCCAGGGACAACGGGCAGAGCTCGGTGACGCTGACCATGAACAGCCTCAAGGACGAGGATTCCGGTTCCTAATTCTGTGCCAAACGTGACAATGAGTACGCTGGTGCTGATGCTGAGGCTATTGATGGTTTTCGAGCCAAATCCGGCAGAGGCCCCATGAGGATTCACCAAAAGTCTCCAATCCTCAGATCCTTCCAACAAATTCGAACCCTCGGCCCCAAATCTCAGCTGCTCACCCCAAATCTCAGCTGTGCAACCCAAATCTCAGCTCCTCACCCCAAATCTCAGCTGTTCACCCCAAATCTCAGCTGCTCACCCCAAATCTCAGCTGCTCACCCAAATCTCAGCCGTTCACCCCAAATCTCAGCTGCTCACCCAAATCTCAGCCGTTCACCCCAAATCTCAGCTGTTCACCCCAAATCTCAGCCGTTCACCCCAAATCTCAGCTGTTCACCCCAAATCTCAGCTCTTCACCCCAAATCTCAGCTGCTCACCCCAAATCTCAGCTGCTCACCCCAAATCGCAGCCGCTGGCACCAAACCTCGGCCGTTGTCCCCAGCTCTCGCCCGAGTTCCCCAGAACTTTGTGCCCAGGGCCCAGGTTTGGGGCCGCCGGGGCAGATTCGGCTCCGTGGCTGCGGCCGGGTGCCGGGAGCGGGAATTTGGGGCGGAACTGGACAAGTGTGGGGAGAAGGGTTGGGATTGGAGGGAGGAGGTTGGGATTGGGGTGAGAAGGGTCCAGAACTGGGGCCGGGGTTGGGATTTGGGGCTGGGGTTGGGATTTGGGGAGAGCTGGGAGCACAGAGATGGGGACGGGGCGGCACCAGCGTCAGCATAACCAGCATCAGCAAGATAAGGATTCCAACCACCAGCATCTTTGGCACAGAAATAGACGCCGGAATCCTCGTCCTTGAGGCTGTTCATGGTCAGCGTCACCGAGCTCTGCCCGTTGTCCCTGGAGATCGTCACCCGGCCCTTCACTGATGGCGCGTAGTCGGTGTAGCCACCGCTGCTGCTGATCCTTGCTACGAATTCCAGTCCCTGTCCCGGTCTCTGGCGGATCCAGCCCATGTCGTAACTCCCGAAAGTGAACCCAGACGCTCGGCAGAGGAGGCGCAGGGACCCCCCGGGGGGCTGGAGGTCCCCCCCGGACTCCAGCAGGGTCACGGCCGCCCGGAGCCCTGCGGGACAAAGGGGAGATGGGGATGGGAACGGCTCAGCCAGTGACCCCAAGCCCTGAGCGCTGGGCACCGAGCAAACACCGGGAGTTACAAATGAAATGGAAACATGAAAATAAATAATTAATTGCATATCTATTCTAGATTTCAAATTGTCAGTTATCATTACCTATGATAAAAATTAACCCCGTTCTCCCCGTTTTTGTCCCAGATCTGTGCCGGCGCCTCCGCAGCGCCGCGCCCACCCCGGGACACGCCCGGATCCGGCGCCTCATCCCCATCTCCCCTTTTTCCCACAGGGCTCCGGGCGGCCGTGACCCTGCTGGAGTCCGGGGGGGACCTCCAGCCCCCCGGGGGGTCCCTGCGCCTCCTCTGCCGAGCGTCCGGCTTCGATTTCGGGAAATTTGCGATGTTCTGGTTCCGCCAGAGACCGGGACAGGGACTGGAATGGGTCGCGTACATCAACGCTGGTGGCAGCATCAGCTACGCGCCCTCGGTCAAGGGTCGATTCAGGATCTCCAGGAACAACGGGCAGAGCTCGGTGACACTGACCATGAACAGCCTCAAGGACGAGGATTCCGGTTCCTATTTCTGCGGGAAATCTGACAGTGCTGGTGGCTGGAATGGTGCTGGCAGCGTTGTCCCCTCTCCCAGGGCCGTGTCCCCAGCTGTATCCAGCTGTCCCCAGCCGTCCCCATTTATCCCCAGCTGTCCCCAGATGTCCCCACCTATCCCCAGACCCCTCCCCTGGCCCGGCCCCGGCTCCTCTGTCCCCACCCTCGGTCTCTCCGTCGCTGTTCCAGGCCAGGATCGATCCCCACGGGAATTTCCCGCTGAGCCCCAGCTGGGGAGGGGCTGGGCTGGGGGGGGGAGGGCTCTGCTCGGACACCGGGACACGGCTTGGGGGTGATGGGATTGTGGGACCCGGGCTGTGGGGACAGCTGGGGACACCGAGATGGGGCGGGGACAGAATTGGCATCGTCACCATGAGCAGCAGCACCCCAACCACCACCAGTATCAGCAGATTTGGCACAGAAATAGGAACCGGAATCCTCGACCTTGAGGCTGTTCATGGTCAGCGTCACCGAGCTCTGCCCGTTGTCCTCGGCCATCGTGAGCCGGCCCTGCACCGAAGAATCGTAGAAGATGTTCCCACTTTTGCGGCTGATTGCTGCCACAAGCTCCAAGCCCTGTCCTGGTCTCTGTCGAACCCAGCCCATCCCGAATTTCCCGAAATCGAAGCCGGACGCTCGGCAGAGGAGGCGCAGGGACCCCCCGGGGGGCTGGAGGTCCCCCCTGGACTCCAGCAGGGTCACGGCCGCCCGGAGCCCTGCGGGAAAAAGGGGAGATGGGGATGGGAACGGCTCAGCCAGCGACCCCAAAGCCTGAGCGCTGGCAACGAGCAAACATTTGGAGTTGCAAACTAAATTTAAAAATAATTAATTATTACAATAATATATATTAAAATCTGTTGCTTTTTACTGATTAGTGCAAAAATGAAATCCCTTCCCCCTCTGGCCCTCCCAGCCCTGCCCCGGCGCCTCCAGCTTCATCCCCGGCTCCTCCTCGGCCTCGCCGCCGCCGGAAAAAAACCCCGGATCCGGCGCCTCATCCCTTGTTTGTCCCGTTTTTGTCCCGCAGGGCTCCGGGCGGCCGTGACCCTGCTGGAGTCCGGGGGGGACCTCCAGCCCCCCGGGGGGTCCCTGCGCCTCCTCTGCCGAGCGTCGGGGTTTGATTTTGGGAAACTCTCAATGCAGTGGGTTCGACAGAGCCCCGGGAAAGGCCTGGAATGGGTCGCGGGGATCTGGAGCGATGGCAGCAACACCAGATACGCGCCGTCGGTGCAGGGTCGATTCACGATCTCCAGGGACAACGGGCAGAGCTCGGTGACGCTGACCATGAACAGCCTCAAGGACGAGGATTCCGGTTCCTATTTCTGCACCAAACATGCCGATGCTGGTGGTGGTTGGGCTGCTGCTTATGGTGACGATGCCGGCACCAGCACAGCCCCTCTCTCCCTGTCCCCGCTGACCCCAAATCCTAACCCTGACCCCCAATCCCATCCTTGTCCCCAATCCCATCCCTTGTCCCCAGACCATTCCCGTTCCCTGCACCAGCAGAGCTCTCCAAACCCGCCTGCGGCATTTTCCCACCATCGCCGGGGAAGCGTCGGCAGCGAGCTGCGGCCGGAGCCGCCGGGGCAAAAACCGCTGGCGCCGCGTTGTGAGGAGGAAACGGCTGGGGACAGCTGGGGACAGCGACAACGGGCGGGGACAAAACCAGCAGCAGCATTAGCACCACCAGAAACGGTAGTTTTGGCACAGAAATAGACGCCGGAATCCTCGTCCTTGAGGCTGTTCATGGTCAGCGTCACCGAGCTCTGCCCGTTGTCCCTGGAGATCGTGAACCGACCCCGCACTGATGGCACACGGAAGGCGCCGCCAGTGCTGTTGATCCCGCCAACATATTCCAGCGCCTGTCCCGGTCTCTGGCGGATCCAGTACATCCCGAATTTGCCGAAATCGAAGCCGGACGCTCGGCAGAGGAGGCGCAGGGACCCCCCGGGGGGCTGGAGGTCCCCCCCGGACTCCAGCAGGGTCACGGCCGCCCGGAGCCCTGCGGGAAAAAGGGGAGATGGGGATGAGGCGCCGGATCCGGGCGTGTCCCGGGGTGGGCGCGGCGCTGGGAGGCGCCGGGACAGAGCTGGGAGAAAAACGGGGAGAACGGGGTTAATTTTTATCATAGGTAATGATAACTGACAATTTGAAATCTATAATAGACTTGCAATTAATTATTTATTTTTAGTTTTCCGTTCCATTTGTAACTCCCGGTGTTTGCTCCGTGCCCAGCGCTCAGGGTTTGGGGTCGCTGGCTGAGCCGTTCCCATCCCCATCTCCCCTTTTTCCCGCAGGGCTCCGGGCGGCCGTGACCCTGCTGGAGTCCGGGGGGGACCTCCAGCCCCCCGGGGGGTCCCTGCGCCTCCTCTGCCGAGCGTCCGGCTTCGATTTTGGGAGTAACGACATGTTCTGGATCCGCCAGAGACCGGGACAGGCGCTGGAATCCGTGGCATGGATCAGTAACAATGGTGACTGGACCAACTACGCGCCCTCGGTGCAGGGTCGATTCACGATCTCCAGGGACAACGGGCAGAGCTCGGTGACGCTGATCATGAACAGCCTCAAGGACGAGGATTCCGGTTCCTATTTCTGTGCCAAATGTTCTGGTGGTGGTTGTGGTTATTCTGCTGCTTATATTGACAGTGTTGCTCGTGGCCCCAGACCCCACAGCCGGGGTCCCACCTGTCCCCACAACTCCTCTGATCCCTCCCCAAACCCCAACCCTTGGCCCCAAATCTCGGCCGTTTCCCCCCAGTTGTTCCAAATCCCCAATTTCTCTACAGCTCTGAGCGTCTGACCCAAATCTCAGCCCCACTTCCCCACCCTTGGTGCCAATTTTTGGGGCAAAACCCTCGGGATTTGGTGCCGCTGGCGGAGATTTGGCGCCGCCCCCGGGGGAACTTCAGGCCGAGGGTCGGAACTGGAGGGAGCAAAAATCTGGGGGAAATGAGTGAGATTTGGGGCAAATGATGAAAAACGTGGGGAAAGTGGAGAGTTGGGGCGGCAGTGGCGGAGTTTGGTGGAATTGGCCAAGATTTGGGGCCAAGGGTTGGGATTGAAGCAAAATATTTTGGAATTATGGGGCATTTGGGGACCCAGCTCAGGGCCACGACCGGCGTTACCAACATAACCAACAGCAGCAGCAGTAGAATCATAACCATAACAACCACTGGTGTAACATTTGGCACAGAAATAGGAACCGGAATCCTCGTCCTTGAGGCTGTTCATGGTCAGCGTCACCGAGCTCTGCCCGTTGTCCCTGGAGATCGTGAATCGACCCTTGACCGAGGGCGCGTAGAAGGTGTTGCCACCAGTTTTGTAGATCCCTGCCACGAATTCCAGCGCCTGTCCCGGTCTCTGGCGGATCCAGAACATGTCGTAACTCCCGAAATCGAAGCCAGACGCTCGGCAGAGGAGGCGCAGGGACCCCCCGGGGGGCTGGAGGTCCCCCCCGGACTCCAGCAGGGTCACGGCCGCCCGGAGCCCTGCGGGACAAAAACGGGAGAAACGAGGGATGAGGCGCCGGATCCGGGGTGTTTTTCCGGCGGCGGCGAGGCCGAGGAGGAGCCGGGGATGAAGCTGGAGGCGCCGGCAGGGCCGGGAGGGCGAGGAGAGGGAGAGAGGAGGAGGCGACGGTCGGGGATGGGATTGGCGGGGATTGGAGGGGTCGTTAACAAATTGTTAATTGCGGGGTCCCTGTGCCTGCTCTGCCGCGGCTCCGACTTCGATTTCGGCAAATTCGGGATGGGCTGGATGCGCCAGAAACCGGGACAGGCGCTGGAATGGGTGGCGAGCATCCACAGCGATGGCAGCACCAGATACTCGCCGTCGGTGCAGGGTCGGTTCAGGATCTCCAGGGACAACGGGCAGAGCTCGGTGATGCTGACCATGAACAGCCTCAAGGACGAGGATTCCGGTTCCTATTTCTGTGCCAAAGATGCCGATGGTTACGGTACTTATCCGGGTGATGTTGGAGCCGCTGCTGCTCCTTCCGCCCCCTCTCCGTGTCCCCACTGTCCCCAAAGCAGACACGGTGTCCTCAGAGCAAACACCGGGAGTGAAATAATGAACGGGAAAACTATTAATTCTTGCAATAAAGTATTTTAAATTTTGTTGCTTTTTAATAATTAAGTTAAAAATTAACTCTGTCACTGTCGTGTCCAGAGACCGCGACAGGGACTGGAATCTGTGGCAGCCATCACCGACACCGGTGGCTGGACCGGCTACGCGCCGTCGGTGCAGGGTCGATTCAGGATCTCCAGGGACAACGGGCAGAGCTCGGTGACGCTGACCATGAACAGCCTCAAGGACGAGGATTCCGGTTCCTATTTCTGTGCCAAATCTGCTTACGGTGGCGCTTATGCTGCTGGTACTTGGGTTGGTGTTTCAGAATTTGTCCCCGCCCCTGTCCCTGTGTCCCCTCTTGTCCCCCTGCCTCAGATCCTTGTGACCACTGTTCCCAAATCTCAGCTGTTCACCCCAAATCTCAGCTGTTCACCCCAAATCTCAGCCGTTCACCCCAAATCGCAGCCGCTGGCACCAAACCTCGGCCGTTGTCCCCAGCTCTCGCCCGAGTTCCCCAGAACTTTGTGCCCAGGGCCCAGGTTTGGGGCCGCCGGGGCAGATTCGGCTCCGTGGCTGCGGCCGGGTGCCGGGAGCGGGAATTTGGGGCGGAACTGGACAAGTGTGGGGAGAAGGGTTGGGATTGGAGGGAGGAGGTTGGGATTGGGGTGAGAAGGGTCCAGAACTGGGGTCGGGGTTGGGATTTGGGGTCAGGGTTGGGATTTGGGGAGAGCTGGGACCACAGAGATCGGGGCTGTGTCAGTGCCGGCGTCATCACCATTAGCACCAGCATTCCAACCACCAGCACCAGCATAAGCATATTTGGCACAGAAATAGGAACCGGAATCCTCGTCCTTGAGGCTGTTCATGGTCAGCGTCACCGAGCTCTGCCCGTTGTCCCTGGAGATCCTGAATCGACCCTTGACCGAGGGCGTGTAGTAGATGGTGCTGCCACCGCTGCTGATACTTGCGACCCATTCCAGTCCCTGTCCCGTTCTCTGTCGAACCCACTGCATTGTGAATTGTCCAAAATCGAAGCCGGACGCTCGGCAGAGGAGGCGCAGGGACCCCCCGGGGGGCTGGAGGTCCCCCCCGGACTCCAGCAGGGTCACGGCCGCCCGGAGCCCTGCGGGAAAAAGGGGAGATGGGGATGGGAACGGCTCAGCCAGCGACCCCAAACCCTGAGCGCTGGGCACCCACCAAACACCGGGAGTTACAAATGAAATGGAAAACTAAAAATAAATAATTAATTGCCTATCTATTATAGATTTCAAATTGTCAGTTATCATTACCTATGATAAAAATTAACCCCGTTCTCCCCGTTTTTGTCCCAGCTCTGTGCCGGCGCCTCCGCAGCGCCGCGCCCACCCCGGGACACGCCCGGATCCGGCGCCTCATCCCCATCTCCCCTTTTTCCCGCAGGGCTCCGGGCGGCCGTGACCCTGCTGGAGTCCGGGGGGGACCTCCAGCCCCCCGGGGGGTCCCTGCGCCTCCTCTGCCGAGCGTCCGGCTTCGATTTCGGGAACCTCGCGATGCTCTGGACGCGCCAGAGACCAGGACAGGGACTGGAGTTCGTCTCAGATATCAGCTACAACAGCGTCTACACCATCTACGCGCCCTCGGTCAAGGGTCGATTCACGATCTCCAGGGACAACGGGCAGAGCTCGGTGACGCTGACCATGAACAGCCTCAAGGACGAGGATTCCGGTTCCTATTTCTGTGCCAAATATGCTTATGCTGGTGCTGGTGGTTGGAATGCTGGTGCTAATGGTGATGATGCCGGCACAGACACAGCCCCGATCTCTGTGGTCCCAGCTCTCCCCAAATCCCAACCCCGACCCCAAATCCCAACCCTGACCCCAGTTCTGGACCCTTCTCACCCCAATCCCAACCTCCTCCCTCCAATCCCAACCCTTCTCCCCACACTTGTCCAGTTCCGCCCCAAATTCCCGCTCCCGGCACCCGGCCGCAGCCACGGAGCCGAATCTGCCCCGGCGGCCCCAAACCTGGGCCCTGGGCACAAAGTTCTGGGGAACTCGGGCGAGAGCTGGGGACAACGGCCGAGGTTTGGTGCCAGCGGCTGCGATTTGGGGTGAACGGCTGAGATTTGGGGTGAGCAGCTGAGATTTGGGGTGAACGGTTGAGATTTGGGGTGAACAGCTGAGATTTGGGGTGAGCAGATGAGATTTGGGGTGAACGGCTGAGATTTGGGGTGAACAGCTGAGATTTGGGAATGAGCAGCTGAGATTTGGGGTGAGCAGCTGAGATTTGGGGTGAAGGGCTGAGATTTGGGGTGAACAGCTGAGATTTGGGAGCAGTGGTGTCAAGGATCTGAGGCAGGGGGAGAAGAGCGGACACAGGGTCGACAGGCGCAGGAACAAAACTCGAAATAACAACCCAAGTACAAGCAAGATAAACACCATCATAAGCAGATTTGGCACAGAAATAGATGCCGGAATCCTCGTCCTTGAGGCTGTTCATGGTCAGCGTCACCGAGCTCTGCCCCTTGTCCTCGGCCATCGTGAACCGGCCCAGCACCGATGATGCGTAGAAGATCTTCCCACTTTTGCGGCTGATCCCTGAGACGTATTCCAGCGCCTGTCCCGGTCTCTGGCGCATCCAAAGCACAGCGAATTTCTCAAAATCGAAGCTGGACGCTCGGCAGAGGAGGCGCAGGGACCCCGCAATTAACAATTTGTTAACGACCCCTCCAATCCCCGCCAATCCCATCCCCGGCCGTGGCCTCCTCCTCTCTCCCTCTCCTCGCCCTCCCGGCCCTGCCGGCGCCTCCAGCTTCATCCCCGGCTCCTCCTCGGCCTCGCCGCCGCCGGGAAAAAACCCCGGATCCGGCGCCTCATCCCTCGTTTCTCCCGTTTTTGTCCCGCAGGGCTCCGGGCGGCTGTGACCCTGCTGGAGTCCGGGGGGGACCTCCAGCCCCCCGGGGGGTCCCTGCGCCTCCTCTGCCGAGCGTCTGGGTTCGATTTCGGAAGTTACCAAATGGAGTGGGTTCGACAGAGAACGGGACAGGGACTGGAATACGTAGCAGGGATCAGCTACAACAGTGGCAGCTACATCTACTACGCGCCGTCGGTGCAGGGTCGGTTCACGATCTCCAGGGACAACGGGCAGAGCTCGGTGACGCTGACCATGAACAGCCTCAAGGACGAGGATTCCGGTTCCTATTTCTGTGCCAAATCTGCTTACGGTGGTGCTTATCCTGCTGGTACTTGGGTTGGTGTTTCAGAATTTGTCCCCGCCCCTGTCCCTGTGTCCCCTCTTGTCCCCCTGCCTCAGATCCTTGTGACCACTGTTCCCAAATCTCAGCTGTTCACCCCAAATCTCAGCTGCTCACCCCAAATCTCAGCTGCTCACCCCAAATCGCAGCCGCTGGCACCAAACCTCGGCCGTTGTCCCCAGCTCTCGCCCGAGTTCCCCAGAACTTTGTGCCCAGGGCCCAGGTTTGGGGCCGCCGGGGCAGGTTCGGCTCCGTGGCTGCGGCCGGGTGCCGGGAGCGGGAATTTGGGGCGGAACTGGACAAGTGTGGGGAGAAGGGTTGGGATTGGAGGGAGGAGGTTGGGATTGGGGTGAGAAGGGTCCACAATTGGGGCCGGGGTTGGGATTTGGGGCCGGGGTTGGGATTTGGGGAGAGGTGGGGACACAGAGATGGGGATGGGGCGGCACCAGCGTCAGCATAACCAGCACCAGCACCATGAGCACTGTAACCAGCAGCAGGTTTGGCACAGAAATAGACGCCGGAATCCTCGTCCTTGAGGCTGTTCATGGTCAGCGTCACCGAGCTCTGCCCGTTGTCCCTGGAGATCGTGAATCGACCCTTGACTGACGGCGCGTACCAGGTGGAACTGCCACTGGGACTGCTGATCCCTGCGACGTATTCCAGCGCCTGTCCCGGTCTCTGGCGCATCCAGCCCATGTCGTAACTCCCGAAACTGAACCCAGACGCTCGGCAGAGGAGGCGCAGGGACCCCCCGGGGGGCTGGAGGTCCCCCCCGGACTCCAGCAGGGTCACGGCCGCCCGGAGCCCTGCGGGACAAAGGGGAGATGGGGATGAGGCGCCGGATCCGGGCGTGTCCCGGGGTGGGCGCGGCGCTGCGGAGGCGCCGGGACAGAGCTGGGAGGGACAGTGGGTGACGGGATTCCATTTTTACATTTATTTATAAAATGTAACCACATTTAGACTATATTATTATGATAATTAATAATTTCAAAATTTATTTTGTAACTCCCGGTGTTTGCCCGTGCCCTGCGCTCAGGGTTTGGGGTCGCTGGCTGAGCCGTTCCCATCCCCATCTCCCCTTTTTCCCGCAGGGCTCCGGGCGGCCGTGACCCTGCTGGAGTCCGGGGGGGACCTCCAGCCCCCCGGGGGGTCCCTGCGCCTCCTCTGCCGAGCGTCCGGCTTCGATTTCGGGAAATTCGGGATGGGCTGGATCCGCCAGAGACCGGGACAGGCGCTGGAATGGGTCGCAAGTATCAGCAGCGGTGGCAGCAGCTACTACGCGTCCTCGGTGCTGGGTCGATTCAGGATCTCCAGGGACAACGGGCAGAGCTCGGTGACGCTGACCATGAACAGCCTCAAGGACGAGGATTCCGGTTCCTATTTCTGTGCCAAACGTTTCAATGCTGGTGCTGATGCTTATGCTCTTGATGGTTTTGGCAACAAATCCGGCAGACGCCCCATGAGGAGTCACCAAAAGTCTCCAATCCCCAGATCCTTCCAACAAATTCGAACCCTTGGCCCCAAATCTCAGCCGTTCACCCCAAATCTCAGCCGTTCACCCCAAATCTCAGCTGTTCACCCCAAATCGCAGCCGCTGGCACCAAACCTCGGCCGTTGTCCCCAGCTCTCGCCCGAGTTCCCCAGAACTTTGTGCCCAGGGCCCAGGTTTGGGGCCGCCGGGGCAGATTCGGCTCCGTGGCTGCGGCCGGGTGCCGGGAGCGGGGATTTGGGGCGGAACTGGACAAGTGTGGGGAGAAGGGTTGGGATTGGAGGGAGGAGGTTGGGATTGGGGTGAGAAGGGTCCAGAACTGGGGCCGGGGTTGGGATTTGGGGCCGGGGTTGGGATTTGGGGAGAGCTGGGAGCACAGAGATCAGGGCTGTGTCAGTGCCGGCGTAATTACCATTAGCACCAGCATTCCAACCACCAGCACCAGCACGTTTGGCGCTGAAATAGACGCCGGAATCCTCGTCCTTGAGGCTGTTCATGGTCAGCGTCACCGAGCTCTGCCCGTTGTCCCTGGAGATCGTGAATCGGCCCTTGACCGATGGCGCGTAGCCGGTGCTGCCACCGGTGTCGGTGATACTCGCGACGTATTCCAGGCCCTGTCCCGGTCTCTGGCGGATCCACTGCATCCCGAATTTCCCGAAATCGAACCCAGACGCTCGGCAGAGGAGGCGCAGGGACCCCCCGGGGGGCTGGAGGTCCCCCCCGGACTCCAGCAGGGTCACGGCCGCCCGGAGCCCTGCGGGAAAAAGGGGAGATGGGGAAGAGATTAAATGTTTACGTTAATTATTAAAAAGTAACAATTTTTACAATATATTATAGAAATAACTATTATTTTTCCATTCATTATTTCACACCCAGTGTTTGCTCCGTGCCCGGCGCTCAGGGTTTGGGGTCGCTGGCTGAGCCGTTCCCATCCCCAATTAACAATTTGTTAACGACCCCTCCAATCCCCGCCAATCCCATCCCCGGCCGTGGCCTCCTCCTCTCTCCCTCTCCTCGCCCTCCCGGCCCTGCCGGCGCCTCCAGCTTCATCCCCGGCTCCTCCTCGGCCTCGCCGCTGCCGGAAAAAAACCCCGGATCCGGCGCCTCATCCCTCGTTTCTCCCGTTTTTGTCCCGCAGGGCTCCGGGCGGCCGTGACCCTGCTGGAGTCCGGGGGGGACCTCCAGCCCCCCGGGGGGTCCCTGCGCCTCCTCTGCCGAGCGTCCGGCTTCGATTTCGGGAAATTCTGGATGGGCTGGATCCGCCAGAGACCGGGACAGGCACTGGAATACGTGGCAGGGATCAGCAGCAATGGTGGCTACACCGGCTACGCGCCATCGGTCAAGGGTCGGTTCAGGATCTCCAGGGACAACGGGCAGAGCTCGGTGACGCTGACCATGAACAGCCTCAAGGACGAGGATTCCGGTTCCTATTTCTGTGCCAAATGCAGTTCTGGTGCTGGTAATGTTGTTGCTGGTCATTTTGTCCCCGCCCGTTGTCGCTGTCCCCAGCCGTCCCCAGCCGTTTCCTCCTCACAACGCGGCGCCAGCGGTTTTTTGCCCCGGCGGCTCCGGCCGCAGCTCGCTGCCGACGCTTCCCCGGCAATGGTGGGAAAATGCCGCAGGCGGGTTTGGAGAGCTCTGCTGGTGCAGGGAACGGGAATGGTCTGGGGACAAGGGATGGGATTGGGGACAAGGGATGGGATTGGGGACAAGGGATGGGATTGGGGACAAGGATGGGATTGGGGACAGAGGGGACACTGAGATGGGAATGGGGCCGGTACTAGAATCAGCACCATAAGCAGCAGCCCAAGCAACCCAACCAGCAACTGCAGTTTTGGCACAGAAATAGGAACCGGAATCCTCGTCCTTGAGGCTGTTCATGGTCAGCGTCACCGAGCTCTGCCCGTTGTCCCTGGAGATCGTGAATCGGCCCTTGACCGAGGGCGAGTGCCAGGTGCTCCCATCGTTCCAGATGCCTGAAACCCATTCCAGTCCCTGTCCTGGTCTCTGTCGAACCCAGCTCATTGAGAATTTCCCGAAATCGAACCCAGACGCTCGGCAGAGGAGGCGCAGGGACCCCCCGGGGGGCTGGAGGTCCCCCCCGGACTCCAGCAGGGTCACGGCCGCCCGGAACCCTGCGGGAAAAAGGGGAGATGGGGATGGGAACGGCTCAGCCAGCGACCCCAAACCCTGAGCGCTGGGCACCGAGCAAACACCGGGGGTTACAAAATAAATTTTGAAATTATTAATTATCATAATAATATAGTCTAAATGTGGTTACATTTTATAAATAAATGTAAAAATGGAATCCCGTCACCCTCTGTCCCTCCCAGCTCTGTCCCGGCGCCTCCGCAGCGCCGCGCCCACCCCGGGACACGCCCGGATCCGGCGCCTCATCCCCATCTCCCCTTTTTCCCGCAGGGCTCCGGGCGGCCGTGACCCTGCTGGAGTCCGGGGGGGACCTCCAGCCCCCCGGGGGGTCCCTGCGCCTCCTCTGCCGAGCGTCTGGGTTCGATTTCGGGAAATTCTACATGGGCTGGATGCGCCAGAGACCGGGACAGGGACTGGAATACGTGGCAGAGATCAAGAGCGATGGTGGCAGCACCTGGTACGCGTCCTCAGTGCAGGGTCGATTCATGATCTCCAGGGACAACGGGCAGAGCTCGGTGACGCTGACCATGAACAGCCTCAAGGACGAGGATTCCGGCGTCTATTTCTGTGCCAAAGCTGCTCGTGATGGTAGGGGTGCTTATGGTGCTGATGCTGGTGCCGCCCCGTCCCCATCTCTGTGCTCCCAGCTCTCCCCAAATCCCAACCCCGACCCCAAATCCCAACCCCGACCCCAATTCTGGACCCTTCTCACCCCAATCCCAACCTCCTCCCTCCAATCCCAACCCTTCTCCCCACACTTGTCCAGTTCCGCCCCAAATTCCCGCTCCCGGCACCCGGCCGCAGCCACGGAGCCGAATCTGCCCCGGCGGCCCCAAACCTGGGCCCTGGGCACAAAGTTCTGGGGAACTCGGGCGAGAGCTGGGGACAACGGCCGAGGTTTGGTGCCAGCGGCTGCGATTTGGGGTGAACGGCTGAGATTTGGGGTGAACAGCTGAGATTTGGGGTGAGCAGCTGAGATTTGGGGTGAACGGCTGAGATTTGGGGTGAGCAGCTGAGATTTGGGGTGAGTAGCTGAGATTAGGGAACAGTGGTCACAAGGATCTGAGGCAGGGGGACAAGAGGGGACACAGGGACAGGGGCGGGGACAAATTCTGAAACACCAACCCAAGTACCAGCAGCATAAGCGCCACCGTAAGCAGATTTGGCACAGAAATAGGAACCGGAATCCTCGTCCTTGAGGCTGTTCATGGTCAGCGTCACCGAGCTCTGCCCGTTGTCCCTGGAGATCGTGAATCGACCCTGCACTGATGGCAAGTAGCCGGTCCAGCCACCAGTGTCGGTGATGGCTGCCACAGATTCCAGTCCCTGTCCCGGTCTCTGGTGGATCCAGAACATTGCGTATTTCCCGAAATCGAACCCAGACGCTCGGCAGAGGAGGCGCAGGGACCCCCCGGGGGGCTGGAGGTCCCCCCCGGACTCCAGCAGGGTCACGGCCGCCCGGAGCCATGCTAAGAATTTTTTATTATTTAATTAATTACTACTTTAATTATTTAAAATAATTTTACCCTAATTATTAAAAAGTGACAAAATCTACATTATATTATTTTAATAATTAATTGTTTTTCAATTCATCATTTAACTCCAAGCATTTGCTCGGTGCCCAGCGCTCAGGGTTTGGGGTCGCTGGCTGAGCCGTTCCCATCCCCATCTCCCCTTTTTCCCGCAGGGCTCCGGGCGGCCGTGACCCTGCTGGAGTCCGGGGGGGACCTCCAGCCCCCCGGGGGGTCCCTGCGCCTCCTCTGCCGAGCGTCCGGCTTCGATTTCGGGAAATTCCCGATTCTGTGGATCCGCCAGAGACCGGGACAGGGACTGGAATGGGTGGCAGGGATCAGCCGCAAAAGTGGGAACATCTTCTACGCATCTTCGGTCAAGGGCCGGTTCACGATGGCCGAGGACAAGGGGCAGAGCTCGGTGACGCTGACCATGAACAGCCTCAAGGACGAGGATTCCGGTTCCTATTTCTGTGTCAAATCTACTGCTGCTGATGGTTCTTGTTGTACTGCTGCTGATGCTGCTCAAGGCCCCGAACCACCACAGCTGGGACCATCGCTGAACCCAACAACCCCCGGCCCTGGCCCCAAATCCCAACCCTTGTCCCCAAATGGTCCCAAGGCGAGGTTGGGGTGAAGGGACGAGAGCGGGGCCAGGGCTGAGCTTTGGGGGCAGGGCCTGGGGGGATTTGGGGACAGCGGGGACACGGAAATGAGGCAGGGCCGGCACCAAACTCATCACCATAACCACCACCAGCACCCCAACCACCGTAAGAGCCGGCAGCTTCGGCACAGAAATAGGAACCGGAATCCTCGTCCTTGAGGCTGTTCATGGCCAGCGTCACCGAGCTCTGCCCGTTGTCCCTGGAGATCCTGAACCGCTGTGGTGGCTTCAGGCAGATTTTGGGAGAAACCCTCCCACGGGGCCCCCTCCCCTCCCCTCCCCTCCCCTCCTCCAACCGGTTCGGGAAAAAGAATTCCTCAGAGAGAAGTGGAAAAATCCTGTTTATTAAACAGGCAAAGCGCTCCCAGCACAACACCCGATGACAAGAGCTTCGTGCCGCTTACGGAGGGATCACAAACTTAAAGAAATTCTCCTCTTGAGGGTCGTCACTGTGCTCCACCGCTCCGTCTGCGCTGGCGCTGGGAGAAAAGGAGATGTGCAGGGCTGGGCTTGGTGGGGTGGGTCCCCTGTGGAGGCCCCCGGTGCTTCCCCAGGTCCTCAGTCCAGAGAGGTTGGAACAGTTCCGAGGAGAGGGCAAAAAAAGCCAAAAGGAAGAAAAAAAGGGAAAAAAGGGGAAAAAAAGAAAAAGAAACAAAAAAGTAAAAAGCTTCAGCAATTCTACAGCGTCTAACTGCGCTGGCACTAACTAACTGCCGGGGAAAAAACAACAGAGCTTCTTTCGTCTTGCCGTGTTCCAACTCCCCCGCTTCAAGGTCACTCCGATGAGCAGAGTTTTCCTGGGGAAAAACAAACGGCGCTTGCCCTCCCCCCTGCACCCAACAGACGATTGGGGATCCACGGTCACCCCAGGACAACCGGCCCTGCACCGATGGCGAGAACCAGGTGCTGCCACCACCGCTGTCGATTTCTGCCACGAACTCCAGCGCCTGTCCCGGTCCCTGGCGCATCCGGCCCACGTTGAATTTGCCGAAATCGAAGGCGGTGGCGCGGCACAGGAGGTGCGGGGACAGAGCGTGAACAGCATCAGCAACAGCATTGTAACTGTTGTAGCACTTGGCACAGAAATAGGAACCGGAATCCTCGTCCTTGAGGCTGTTCATGGTCAGCGTCACCGAGCTCTGCCCGTTGTCCCTGGAGATCCTGAACCGACCCTTGACCGACGGCGCGTACCAGGTGGTACCACTACCACTGATATCTCCAAGCCATTCCAGTCCCTGTCCCGGTCTCTGCCGATACCAGCTCATCCCAAATTTCCCGAAATCGAAGCCGGACGCTCGGCAGAGGAGGCGCAGGGACCCCCCGGGGGGCTGGAGGTCCCCCCCGGACTCCAGCAGGGTCACGGCCGCCCGGAGCCCTGCGGGAAAAAGGGGAGATGGGGATGGGAACGGCTCAGCCAGCGACACCAAACCCTGAGCGCTGGGCACCGAGCAAATGCTTGGAGTTAAATGATGAATTGAAAAACAATTAATTATTAAAATAATATAATGTAGATTTTGTCATTTTTAATAATTAGGGTAAAATTATTTTAAATAATTAAAATAATAATTAAATAAATAATAAAAAATTATTATCACAGCTCCGGGCGGCCGCGACCCTGCTGGAGTCCGGGGGGGACCTCCAGCCCCCCGGGGGGTCCCTGCGCCTCCTCTGCCGAGGGTCAGGGTTCAATTTTGGGAGTTTTGACATGGGCTGGATCCGCCAGAGACCGGGACAGGCGCTGGAATTCGTAGCAAGGATCAGCAGCAGCGGTGGCTACACCGACTACGCGCCATCAGTGAAGGGCCGGGTGACGATCTCCAGGGACAACGGGCAGAGCTCGGTGACACTGACCATGAACAGCCTCAAGGACGAGGATTCCGGTTCCTATTTCTGTGCCAAACGTTTCAATGCTGGTGCTTATGGTGATGGTGCTAATGGTGATGATGCCGGCACCGGCACAGCCCTGATCCCTGAGTCCCCACCTCTCCCCAAATCCCAACCCTGACCCCAAATCCCAACCCTGACCCCAAATCCCAACCCCGGCCCCAGTTCTGGACCCTTCTCACCCCAATCCCAACCTCCTCCCTCCAATCCCAACCCTTCTCCCCACACTTGTCCAGTTCCGCCCCAAATTCCCGCTCCCGGCACCCGGCCGCAGCCACGGAGCCGAATCTGCCCCGGCGGCCCCAAACCTGGGCCCTGGGCACAAAGTTCTGGGGAACTCGGGCGAGAGCTGGGGACAACGGCCGAGGTTTGGTGCCAGCGGCTGCGATTTGGGGTGAGCAGCTGAGATTTGGGGTGAGCGGCTGAGATTTGGGGTGAGCAGCTGAGATTTGGGGTGAGCAGCTGAGATTTAGGGTGAACAGCTGAGATTTGGGGTGAGCAGCTGAGATTTGGGGCTGAGGGTTGGGGTTTGTTGGAAGGATCTGAGGATTGGAGACTTTTGGCGACTCCTCATGGGGCCTCTGCCGGATTTGGTGCCAAAACCATCAAGAGCAGCAGCATCAGCACCAGCATTGAAACGTTTGGCACAGAAATAGACGCCAGAATCCTCGTCCTTGAGGCTGTTCATGGTCAGCGTCACCGAGCTCTGCCCGTTGTCCCTGGAGATCCTGAACCGACCCTGCACTGACGGCGAGTATCTGGTGCTGCCATCGCTGTGGATGCTCGCCACCCATTCCAGCGCCTGTCCCGGTCTCTGGCGCATCCAGCCCATCCCGAATTTGCCGAAATTGAACCCAGAGCTGCGGCAGAGGGGGCGCAGGGACCCCGCAATTAACAATTCGTTAACGACCCCTCCAATCCCCGCCAATCCCATCCCCGGCCGTGGCCTCCTCCTCTCTCCCTCTCCTCGCCCTCCTGGCCCTGCCGGCGCCTCCAGCTTCATCCCCGGCTCCTCCTCGGCCTCGCCGCCGCCGGGAAAAAACCCGGATCCGGCGCCTGATCCCTCGTTTCTCCCGTTTTTGTCCTGCAGGGCTCCGGGCGGCCGTGACCCTGCTGGAGTCCGGGGGGGACCTCCAGCCCCCCGGGGGGGTCCCTGCGCCTCCTCTGCCGAGCGTCCGGCTTCGATTTCGGGAAATTCTCAATGCAGTGGGTTCGACAGAGCCCCGGGAAAGGCCTGGAATGGGTCGCGGGGATCTGGAGCGATGGCAGCAACACCAGATACGCGCCGTCGGTCAAGGGTCGATTCACGATCTCCAGGGACAACGGGCAGAGCTCGGTGACGCTGACCATGAACAGCCTCAAGGACGAGGATTCCGGTTCCTATTTCTGTGCCAAACCTGCTGGTGCAGGTTGGAATGTTAATCCGGGTGTTTTTGACCCCGCCGTTGTCGCTGTCCCAGCTGTCCCCAGCCCCTTCCCCTCGTCCCCTTCTCCGGATCCATCACAGGCAGGGCTGGAGGTGGCACCGAGTGTCAAGGACAAGGTGACGCCCTGGATCATCCAGTCCATCCCAGTCCATCCCAGTCCATCCCAGTTCATCCCAGTTCATCCAGTCCATCCAGTCCATCCCAGTCCATCCCAGCTCAGACATTTTTGTGACATTTTTTTGGTGACATTTCAGGACATTTTTGGGATATTTCTGTCACTGTTTTGGACATTTTTGGGATATTGGGGACATTTTGGGGACATTTCAAGACATTCTTGAACATTTTTGTGAAATTTTTGTGAAATTTTTGGACCTTTTTCGGTGACATTTCAGGACATTTTTGTGACATTTTTGGACACTTTTGTGACATTTTTTGCACATTTTTGGGATTTTTTTTGGTGACATTTCAGGACATTTTAGGACATTTTTTGACAATTCTGCGGACATTTTTTGGACATTTTAATGTCATTTTTTTTGTCATTTCTATGACATTTCCACCCCGCCAAATAGCAGCAGCCCCCCAGCCGCCGCTGCCGTCGAAGTTCCTGGCGCAGAAGGTAGGAACCGGAATCCTCGTCCTTGAGGCCGCTCACGGTCAGCGTCACCCAGCTCCGCCCGTTGTCCCTGGAGATCCGGAACCTTCCGCGCAGCCCCGGCGCGTGCCACCGCCCGCCGCCGTCGTCGTGGATCCCGGCCACCCACTGCAGCCCCAGCCCCGGCCTCTGGCGGATCAGAACATCCCGAACTTGCCGAAATCGAAGCCGGAGCCGCGGCAGAGGAGAGTCAGGGATCCTCCGGGGGCTGCTCGGCGCCGCCGGACTCCAGCAGGGTCACGGCCGCCCGGAGCCCTGCGGACAAAAACGGGAGAAACGAGGGATCAGGCGCCGGATCCGGGGTTTTTTCCCGGCGGCGGCGAGGCCGAGGAGGAGCCGGGGATGAAGCTGGAGGCGCCGGCAGGGCCGGGAGGGCGAGGAGAGGGAGAGAGGAGGAGGCGACGGCCGGGGATGGGATTGGCGGGGATTGGAGGGGTCGTTAACAAATTGTTAATTGGGGATGGGAACGGCTCAGCCAGCGACCCCAAACCCTGAGCGCTGGGCACGGAGCAAACAGCGGGAGTGAATTAATAAACGGGAAAACTATTAATTATTGCAATAATATATTTTTAATTTTGTTGCTTTTTAATAATTAAGTTAAAAATGAACTCCGTCACCGTCTGGCCCTCCCAGCGCCCCGCCCACCCCAGGACACGCCCGGATCCGGCGCCTCATCCCCATCTCCCCTTTTTCCCCGCAGGGCTCCGGGCGGCCGTGACCCTGCTGGAGTCCGGGGGGGACCTCCAGCCCCCGGGGGGTCCCTGCGCCTCCTCTGCCGAGCGTCCGGCTTCGATTTCGGGAAATTCGCGATGCAGTGGGTTCGACAGAGCCCCGGGAAAGGCCTGGAATGGGTCGCAGGGATCTGGAGCGATGGCAGCAACACCAGATACGCGCCGTCGGTGCAGGGTCAGTTCACGATCTCCAGGGGACAACGGGCAGAGCTCGGTGACGCTGACCATGAACAGCCTCAAGGACGAGGATTCCGGTTCCTATTTCTGCACCAAACATGCCGATGCTGGTACTTGGGTTGGTGTTTCAGGATTTGTCCCCGCCCCTGTCCCTCTGTCCCCTCTTGTCCCCCACCCTCAGACCCTTCCCCCAAACCCCCCTGACCCCTCCCTGACCCTTTGTCCCAAATCTCCTCGCTCGGTGCCAGCGCTGCCCCGTGACCCCAAACCCTCGCCCGCTCCCGGCCCCAAACTCAACTCTCGGCCCCCGATCCCAACCTCGGCCCCAAATCGCCCAAGCGGCCGAGGTTTGGGGCCAAGGGTTGAGGTTTGGGTCAGCGCCGGTGGCTCTGAGCCCCAAGAGGAGATTTTGGGGCAAAATCGGTTGTTTTGGGCACAAAGCAGTTGAGATTTGGGCAGAACCGGGCCAGGTTTGGGTCAGCGGTTGGGGTGGGTGCGGCCGGGGGAGATGTGGGGCAAAGGGGCGGTGGGGGGTGAGGTTTGGGGGAAGGGTCTGGGGGAATTTGGGGACAATGGGGACACGGAGAGGGGACGGGGCCAGTGCCGGCATCATTACGATAAGCAACATCAGAAGCAGCAGTATCAGTAGATTTCCCGCAGAAATAGACGCCGGAATCCTCGTCCTTGAGGCTGTTCATGGTCAGCGTCACCGAGCTCTGCCCGTTGTCCCTGGAGATCCTGAATCGACCCTGCACCGACGGCGCGTAGCTGATGCTGCCACCAGTGTTGACGTACGCGACCCATTCCAGTCCTGTCCCGGTCTCTGTTGGACCCCGTCCATTTTGAATTTCCCGAAATCGCAGCCGGAGGCGCAGCAGAGAAGGCGCAGGGACCCCGCAATTAACAATTTGTTAACGACCCCTTAATTCCCAGGAATCCCATCCTGGCCCATCCCGGCCACCATCTCCGGCTCTCTCTCCCTCTCCTCACCCCCCCGGCCCTGCCGGCGCCTCCAGCTTCATCCCCGGCTCCTCCTCGGCCTCGCCGCTGCCGGAAAAAAACCCCGGATCCGGCGCCTCATCCCTCGTTTCTCCCGTTTTTGTCCCGCAGGGCTCCGGGCGGCCGTGACCCTGCTGGAGTCCGGGGGGGACCTCCAGCCCCCCGGGGGGTCCCTGCGCCTCCTCTGCCGAGCGTCCGGCTTCGATTTCGGGAAATTCTGGATGGGCTGGATGCGCCAGAGACCGGGACAGGGACTGGAATACGTGGCAGGGATCAGCAGCAATGGTGGCTACACTGAATATGCGCCATCGGTCAAGGGTTGGTTCAGGATCTCCAGGGACAACGGCAGAGCTCGGTGACACTGGCCATGAACAGCCTCAAGGACGAGGATTCCGGTTCCTATTTCTGTGCCAAGTGCTATAACAGTTACAATGCTGGTGCTGATGCTGTTCACGCTCTGTCCCCGCACCTCCTGTGCCGCGCCACCGCCTTCGATTTCGGCAAATTCAACGTGGGCCGGATGCGCCAGGGACCGGGACAGGCGCTGGAGTTCGTGGCAGAAACCGACAGCGGTGGTGGCAGCACCTGGTTCTCGCCATCGGTGCAGGGCCGGTTGTCCTGGGGTGACCGTGGATCCCCAATCGTCTGTTGGGTGCAGGGGGGAGGGCAAGCGTGGTTTGTTTTTCCCCAGGAAAACTCTGCTCATCGGAGTGACCTTGAGGCGGGGAGTTGGAACACGGCAAGACGAAAGAAGCTCTGTTGTTGTTTTTTTCCCCGGCAGTTAGTTAGTGCCGGCGTAGTTAGACGCTGTAGAATAGCTGAAGCTTTTTGCTTTTTTTTTTGTTTTGCCTTTTTTTTTCCTTTTTCCCCTTTTTTTCTTCCTTTTTGCTTTTTTTGCCCTCTCCTTGGGATATCTGTTCCAACTCTCCGGACTGAGGACCTGGGAAGCACCGGGGGCCTCCACAGGGGACCCACCCCACCAAGCCCAGCCCTGCACATCTCCTTTTCTGCCAACGTCAGCGCAGACGGAGCGGTGGAGCACAGTGACGACCCTCAAGAGGAGACTTTCTTTAAGTTTGTTATCCCTCCGTAAGCGGCACGAAGCTCTTGTCATCGGGTGTTGTGCTGGGAGCGCTTTGCCTGTTTAATAAACAGGTTTTTTCCACTTCTCTCTGAGGAATTCTTTTCCCGAACCGGTTGGGGGAAGGGAGGGGAGGGGAGGGGAGGGGGCCCCGTGGGAGGGTTTCTCCCAAAATCTGCCTGAAGCCACCACAGCGGTTCAGGATCTCCAGGGACAACGGCAGAGCTCGGTGACGCTGACCATGAACAGCCTCAAGGACGAGGATTCCGGTTCCTATTTCTGTGCAAAGCTGCCGGCTCTTACGGTGGTTGGGGTGCTGGTGGTGGTTATGGTGACGAGTTTGGTGCCGGCCCTGCCTCATTTCCGTGTCCCCGCTGTCCCCAAATCCCCCAGACCCTGCCCCCAAAGCTCAGCCCTGGCCCCCGCTCTCGTCCCTTCACCCCAACCTCGCCCTGGGACCATTTGGGGCCAAGGGTTGGGATTTGGGGCCAGGGCCGGGGTTGTTGGGTTCAGCGATGGTCCCAGCTGTGGTGGTTCGGGGCCTTGAGCAGCATCAGCAGCAGTACAACAAGAACCATCAGCAGCAGCAGTTTTGGCACAGAAATAGGAACCGGAATCCTCGTCCTTGAGGCTGTTCATGGTCAGCGTCACCGAGCTCTGCCCGTTGTCCCTGGAGATCGTGAATCGACCCTTGACCGAGGGGGCATAGTAGGTGCTGCCACCAGTGTTGCTGATACTTGCAACCCATTCCAGCACCTGTCCCGGTCTCTGCCGATACCAGCCCATCCCAAATTTCCCGAAATCGAAGCCGGACGCTCGGCAGAGGAGGCGCAGGGACCCCCCGGGGGGCTGGAGGTCCCCCCCGGACTCCAGCAGGGTCACGGCCGCCCGGAGCCCCTGCGGGACAAAGGGGAGATGGGATGGGAACGGCTCAGCCAGCGACCCCAAACCCTGAGCGCTGGGCAGCGAGCAAACACCGGGAGTTACAAATGATGAATGGAAAAAATAATAATTATTAAAATAATATAATGTAAATTTTGTCGCTTTTTAATAATTATTGTAAAATTATTTTAAATAATTAAAGTAATAATTAATTAAATAATAAAAAATTATTATCACGGCTCTGGGCGGCCGTGACCCTGCTGGAGTCCGGGGGGGACCTCCAGCCCCCCGGGGGGTCCCTGCGCCTCCTCTGCCGAGCGTCCGGCTTCGATTTCGGGAGTTACGAAATGTTCTGGATCCGCCAGAGACCGGGACAGGCGCTGGAATACGTCGCAGGGATCTACAGCAGTGGCAGCACCTACTACGCGCCGTCAGTGCAGGGTCGATTCACGATCTCCAGGGACAACGGGCAGAGCTCGGTGACGCTGACCATGAACAGCCTCAAGGACGAGGATTCCGGTTCCTATTTCTGTGCCAAGGGTGCTAGTGCTGGCTGGGGAGAGAGCGCTGGTCCTAGTGAGAGTGCTGCTGCCGGCCCTGCCCCATTTCCGTGTCCCCGCTGTCCCCAAATCCCCCCAGGCCCTGCCCCCACCGCTCACCCTGGCCCCGCTCTCGTCCCTTCACCCCAACCTCACCTGGGTCGCTCCCGATTCTCCACCGCCGGCCCCAAACCGCAGCTCCCGACCCCCAATCTCCCCTTTGTCCCCCCAGACTTTGCTCCCAGGTCGGGATTTGGGGCAGTCGGTCGGGATTGGGCGGAGATTGGGGGTTTGGGGCCGGGAGCTGAGAGTTTGGGGCAGAGGCGGAGCAGGGCTGGGACAAAGAGTGAAGGGCTGGGGCAGGGGTGGATTTGGGGGAAGGGTCCTGGGGTCTCTGGGCCCTTGGGATGTGGGGCAGGAAGAGCAGCAGCATCAGCATAAGCACTGTCATGTTTGGCGCAGAAATAGGAACCGGAATCCTCGTCCTTGAGGCTGTTCATGGTCAGCGTCACCGAGCTCTGCCCGTTGTCCCTCGATATCGTGAATCGACCCCGCACTGATGGCGCGTGTTCGGTGTAGCCACCGTTGAAGTTGATAACTCGCAACCAATTCCAGCCCTTTCCCGGGGCTCTGTCGAACCCAGTGCATCCCGAACTCCCCGAAACTGAACCCAGACGCTCGGCAGAGGAGGCGCAGGGACCCCCCGGGGGGCTGGAGGTCCCCCCCGGACTCCAGCAGGGTCACGGCCGCCCGGAGCTGTGATAATTTTTTTTTAAATTAATTATTATTTTAATTATTTAAAATAATTTTACCCTAATTATTAAAAATGACAAAATCTACATTATATTATTTTAATAACTAATTGTTTTTCAATTCATTATTTCACTCCAAGCATTTGCTCTGTGACCATGGCTCAGGGTTTGGGGTCGCTGGCTGAGCCGTTCCCATCCCCATCTCCCCTTTTTCCCGCAGGGCTCCGGGCGGCCGTGACCCTGCTGGAGTCCGGGGGGGACCTCCAGCCCCCCGGGGGGTCCCTGAGCCTCCTCTGCCGAGCGTCCGGCTTCGATTTCGGGAAATTTGCGATGTTCTGGTTCCGCCAGAGACCGGGACAGGGACTGGAATGGGTCGCGTACATCAACACCGATGGCAGCATCAGCTACGCGCCATCGGTGCAGGGTCGGTTCAGGATCTCCAGGGACAACGGGCAGAGCTCGGTGACGCTGACCATGAACAGCCTCAAGGACGAGGATTCCGGTTCCTATTTCTGCGGGAAATCTGACAGTGCTGGTGGCTGGAATGCCGCTGGCGGCGTTGTCCCCACACCCAGAGCCGTGTCCCCAGCTGTCCCCAGATGTCCCCAGCTGTCCCCAGCTGTCCCCAGATGTCCCCACCTATCCCCAGACCCCTCCCCTGGCCCGGCCCCGGCTCCTCTGTCCCCACCCTCGGTCTCTCCGTCGCTGTTCCAGGCCAGGATCGATCCCCACGGGAATTTCCCGCTGAGCCCCAGCTGGGGAGGGGCTGGGCTGGGGGGGGAGGGCTCTGCTCGGACACCGGGACACGGCTTGGGGGTGATGGGATTGTGGGACCCGGGCTGTGGGGACAGCTGGGGACACCGAGATGGGGCGGGGACAGAATTGGCATCGTCACCATGAGCAGCAGCACCCCAACCACCACCAGTATCAGCAGATTTGGCGCAGAAATAGGAACCGGAATCCTCGTCCTTGAGGCTGTTCATGGTCAGCGTCGCCGAGCTCTGCCCGTTGTCCTCGGCCATCGTGAACCGGCCCTTGAACGAAGAATCGTAGACGAAGAATCGTAGAAGATGTTCCCACTTTTGCGGCTGATTGCTGCCACAAGCTCCAGGCCCTGTCCTGGTGTCTGTTGAACCCAGCCCAGCCCAAACTTCCCGAAATCGAAGCCGGACGCTCGGCAGAGGAGGCGCAGGGACCCCCCGGGGGGCTGGAGGTCCCCCCCGGACTCCAGCAGGGTCACGGCCGCCCGGAGCCCTGCGGGAAAAGGGGGAGATGGGGATGGGAACGGCTCAGCCAGCGACCCCAAACCCTGAGCGCCGGGCACGGAGCAAACACCGAGAGTGAAATAATGAATGGAAAAACAATTAAATATTAAAATAATATAATGTAAATTTTGTCACTTTTTAATAAATAGGGCAAAATTATTTTAAATAATTAAAGTAATAATTAATTAAATAATAAAAAATTATTATCACGGCTCCGGGCGGCCGTGACCCTGCTGGAGTCCGGGGGGGACCTCCAGCCCCCCGGGGGGTCCCTGCGCCTCCTCTGCCGAGCGTCCGGGTTCAGTTTCGGGAAATTCGAAATGGACTGGGTCCGACAGAGACCAGGACAGGGCCTGGAATGGGTCGGAAGCATCAACACTGGTGGCAGCACCTGGTACGCGCCCTCGGTCAAGGGTCGATTCACGATCTCCAGGGACAACGGGCAGAGCTCGGTGACGCTGACCATGAACAGCCTCAAGGACGAGGATTCCGGTTCCTATTTCTGTGCCAAAACTACCATTTCTGGTGGTGCTAATCCTGGTGCTGGTTTTGTCCCCCGCCCGTTGTCGCTGTCCCCAGCTGTCCCCAGCCGTTTCCTCCTCACAACGCGGCACCAGCGGTTTTTGCCCCGGCGGCTCCGGCCGCAGCTCGCTGCCGACGCTTCCCCGGCGATGGTGGGAAAATGCCGCAGGCGGGTTTGGAGAGCTCTGCTGGTGCAGGGAACGGGAATGGTCTGGGGACAAGGGATGGGATTGGGGACAAGGGATGGGATTGGGGACAAGGGATGGGATTGGGGACAAGGGATGGGATTGGGGACAAGGATGGGATTGGGGACAAGGGATGGGATTGGGGACAGGGGATGGGATTGGGGACAGCGGGGACACTGAGATGGGGATGGGGCCGGCACCAGCATCAGCACCATAAGCACCAGCCCAACCACCACTACTATCGGCAGATTTGGCGCAGAAATAGGAACCGGAATCCTCGTCCTTGAGGCTGTTCATGGTCAGCGTCACCGAGCTCTGCCCGTTGTCCCTGGAGATCCTGAATCGGCCCCGCACCGACGGCGCGTAGCCGGTCCAGCCACCAGTGTCGGTGATGGTTGCCACAGATTCCAGTCCCTGTCCCGGTCTCTGGCGGATCCAAAACATCCCAAATTTCCCGAAATCGAAGCCGGACGCTCGGCAGAGGAGGCGCAGGGACCCCCCGGGGGGCTGGAGGTCCCCCCCGGACTCCAGCAGGGTCACGGCCGCCCGGAGCCGTGATAATAATTTTTCATTATTTAATTAATTATTACTTTAATTATTTTAAATAATTTTACCCTATTTATTAAAAAGTGACAAAATTTACATTATATTATTTTAATAATTAATTGTTTTTCAATTCATCATTTAACTCCAAGCATTTGCTCGGTGCCCAGCGCTCAGGGTTTGGGGTCGCTGGCTGAGCCGTTCCCATCCCCATCTCCCCTTTTTCCCGCAGGGCTCCGGGCGGCCGTGACCCGGCTGGAGTCCGGGGGGGACCTCCAGCCCCCCGGGGGGTCCCTGCGCCTCCTCTGCCGAGCGTCTGGGTTCGATTTTGGCAAGTTTGGAATGGGCTGGGTTCGACAGAGACCGGACAGGCGATGGAATTGGTGGCAGCCATCAGCAACACTGGTGGAAGCACCTGGTACCCGTCCTCCGTGAAGGGTCGATTCACGATCTCCAGGGACAACGGGCAGAGCTCGGTGACGCTGACCATGAACAGCCTCAAGGACGAGGATTCCGGTTCCTATTTCTGTGCCAAATGTTCTGGTAGTGGTTGTGGTTATGGTGCTACTGCTGCTTATATTGACGATGTTGCTCGTGGCCCCAGACCCCACAGCCGGGGTCCCACCTGTCCCCACAACTCCTCTGATCCCTCCCCCAAACCCCAACCCTTGGCCCCAAATCTCGGCCGTTTCCCCCAGTTGTTCCAAATCCCCAATTTCTCTACAGCTCTGAGCCTTTGACCCAAATCTCAACGGTTCTTCCCCAAAACCTCAGCCCTGTGTGCCCCAGGTCTCAGTGGGGTTCCCTTGAGACCACTGCTCCCAAATCTCAGCTGTTCACCCCAAATCTCAGCTGCTCACCCCAAATCTCCGCTGCTCACCCCCAAATCTCAGCCGTTCACCCCCAAATCTCAGCTGCTCACCCCAAATCTCAACTGCTCACCCCAAATCTCAGCTGCTCACCCCAAATCTCAGCTGTTCACACCCAAATCTCAGCTGTTCATTCCCAAATCTCAGCCGCTCACCCCAAATCTCAGCTGTTCACCCCAAATCTCAGCTGTTCACCCCAAATCGCAGCCGCTGGCACCAAACCTCGGCCGTTGTCCCCAGCTCTCGCCCGAGTTCCCCAGAACTTTGTGCCCAGGGCCCAGGTTTGGGGCCGCCGGGGCAGATTCGGCTCCGTGGCTGCGGCCGGGTGCCGGGAGCGGGAATTTGGGGCGGAACTGGACAAGTGTGGGGAGAAGGGTTGGGATTGGAGGGAGGAGGTTGGGATTGGGGTGAGAAGGGTCCAGAACTGGGGCCGGGGTTGGATTTGGGGTCAGGGTTGGGATTTGGGGAGAGCTGGGAGCACAGAGATCAGGGCTGTGTCAGTGCCGGCGTCATCACCATTAGCACCAGCATTCCAACCACCAGCACCAGCATAAGCATATTTGGCACAGAAATAGGAACCGGAATCCTCGTCCTTGAGGCTGTTCATGGTCAGCGTCACCGAGCTCTGCCGTTGTCCCTGGAGATCGTGAATCGACCCTTGACCGAGGGGGCGTAGACGGGGCTGCCACCACTGCTGATCCCTGCGACCCATTCCAGGCCTTTCCCGGGGCTCTGTCGAACCCACTGCATCGCAAATTTCCCGAAATCGAAGCCGGACGCTCGGCAGAGGAGGCGCAGGGACCCCCCGGGGGGCTGGAGGTGCCCCCCGGACTCCAGCAGGGTCACGGCCGCCCTGAGCCCTGCGGGAAAAAGGGGAGATGGGGATGGGAACGGCTCAGCCAGCGACCCCAAACCCTGAGCGCTGGGCACGGAGCGAACACTGGGAGTTACAAATGATGAATGGAAAAATTAATAATTATTACGATAATTTATTTTAAAATTCATTTCTTGTCAGTAATTTGGTGCCGTGCATTATTTGGGTTTATCTTTTATTTCATTTTTATTTTCGGGTTTCTCATGGTTTCCTCTCCCCCCCCCCCGCTGCTCCCCTGGGAAATTTCACATCCCGAGGTTTCTCCCGCCCATCTCCCACCTTGTTCCCACGCTGGATCCCGATCCATCCCCATCCCACTCCCACCTCATCCCTCATTGGCTGTTGGCCCCTCCCCGCCTCCGGCGCCTTCCCCGGACAAAAGCCGGGAAAATCGCCTGGAATTGCTCTTGGTGTGGGAGCAGGGCGCCGGCTCCCGACCCTGCGGGGGCTGGACCGCAGGAGAACGATTCCAGAGGAAATCCACGATCGCCCCCGGATCCGGCGCAGACCGTTCCTTGGCCGTCGGCGGCTGCCGGATCCCCGCCAGGGGAAAAGGATCCCGGCCGCTCCTGGGAGCTTTGGGGCCCCGAGGAGAAAAATCCTTCCGACGTCGGTTTGTGTTTGAGGATTGGCGGAGAGAAAACGGAGCCGCGGCTGCGAGAGGGAGACAAAGCAGAGACGCGGTGTTGAGAGTTCAGTGTCTGCAAAGAACGGACGTGGTTTGGGGCCAAAGGATGGGATTTGGGGCCAAAGGATGGGATTTGGGGTCAGGGTTGGGATTTGGGGCCGAAGGTTGGGATTTGGGGCCAGGGTTGGGATTTGGGGTCAGGGTTGGGATTTGGGGCCAAAGGATGGGATTTGGGGCCAGGGTTGGGATTTGGGGCCAGGGTTGGGATTTGGGGCCAAAGGATGGGATTTGGGGCCAAAGGATGGGATTTGGGTCTAGGGTTGGGATTTGGGTCCAGGGTTGAGATTTGGGGCCAAAGGATGGGATTTGGGGCCAAAGGATGGGATTTGGGGCCAAAGGATGGGATTTGGGTCGAGGGTTGGGATTTGGGGCCAGGGTCGGGATTTGGGGCCAAAGGATGGGATTTGGGGCCAAAGGATGGGATTTGGGTCGAGGGTTGGGATTTGGGGTCAGGGTTGGGATTTGGGGCCAGGGTTGGGATTTGGGGTCAGGGTTGGGATTTGGGCCGAAGCAGCCCAGGCCGTGCAGCCTTGGTGCAGATGTGGGGCAAAGGGAGAAGAGCTGGGCCAGGGGCTGAGCGGTGGGGGAAGGGTCTGGGGGGATTTGGGGACAGCGGGGACACGGAGAAAGGGCGAGGCCAGTGCCAGATTCATTAACCATAGCAGTAGCATAATCAGCGTAATCATCGGCAGGTTTGGCACAGAAATAGACGCCGGAATCCTCGTCCTTGAGGCTGTTCATGGTCAGCGTCACCGAGCTCTGCCCGTTGTCCCTGGAGATCGTGAATCGGCCCCGCACCGATGGCCCGTAGTTGGTCCAGCCACCATTGGTGTTGATCTGTGCCAGGTATTCCAGCGCCTGTCCCGGTCTCTGGCGGATCCAGCCCATGTAGAATTTCCCGAAATCGAAGCCGGACGCTCGGCAGAGGAGGCGCAGGGACCCCCCGGGGGGCTGGAGGTCCCCCCCGGACTCCAGCAGGGTCACGGCCACCCGGAGCCCTGCGGGACAAAAACGGGAGAAACGAGGGATGAGGCGCCGGATCCGGGGTATTTTCCGGCGGCGGCGAGGCCGAGGAGGAGCCGGGGATGAAGCTGGAGGCGCCGGCAGGGCCGGGAGGGCGAGGAGAGGGAGAGAGGAGGAGGCCACGGCCGGGGATGGGATTGGCGGGGATTGGAGGGGTCGTTAACAAATTGTTAATTGGGGATGGGAACGGCTCAGCCAGCGACCCCAAACCCTGAGTGCCGGGCACGGAGCAAACACTGGCTGTGAAATAATGAATTAAAAAATAATCGTTATTTCTATATTATGTTTTAAATTTTGTTGCTTTTTATTAATTAGTGTAAAAATGGAGTCCTTTCCCCCTCTGTCCCTCCCAGCTCTGTCCCGGCGCCTCCGCAGCGCCGCGCCCACCCCGGGACACGCCCGGATCCGGCGCCTCATCCCCATCTCCCCTTTTTCCCGCAGGGCTCCGGGCGGCCGTGACCCTGCTGGAGTCCGGGGGGGACCTCCAGCCCCCCGGGGGGTCCCTGCGCCTCCTCTGCCGAGCGTCCGGCTTCGATTTCGGGAACCTCGCGATGCTCTGGACGCGCCAGAGACCAGGACTGGGACTGGAATACGTCGCAAGTATCAGCAACAGCGGTGCCTACACCAGCTACGCGCCCTCGGTCAAGGGCCGGGTGACGATCTCCAGGGACAACGGGCAGAGCTCGGTGAGGCTGACCATGAACAGCCTCAAGGATGAGGATTCCGGTTCCTATTTCTGTGCCAAATCTGCTGGCACTGGTTCTTATGCTCCTGGTGCCAATGGTAATGACGCCGGCACTGGCGCAGCCCCGATCTCTGTGCTCCCAGCTCCTCCCAAATCCCAACCCCGACCCCAAATCCCAACCCTGACCCCAGTTCTGGACCCTTCTCACCCCAATCCCAACCTCCTCCCTCCAATCCCAACCCTTCTCCCCACACTTGTCCAGTTCCACCCCAAATTCCCGCTCCCGGCACCCGGCCGCAGCCACGGAGCCGAATCTGCCCCGGCGGCCCCAAACCTGGGCCCTGGGCACAAAGTTCTGGGGAACTCGGGCGAGAGCTGGGGACAACGGCCGAGGTTTGGTGCCAGCGGCTGCGATTTGGGGTGAGCAGCTGAGATTTGGGGTGAGCAGCTGATTTCTGTTGGGTGTGAGGTTGGTAGTTTAGATAGATTTGGGGCCGAGGGTTGGGGTTTGTTGGAAGGATCTGAGGATTGGAGACTTTTGGCGACTCCTCTTGGGGCCTCTGCCAGATTTGGTGCCAAAACCATCAATAGCAGAAGCTTGATCAGAATAATGAGCATCGAAACCTTTGGCACAGAAATAGGAACCGGAATCCTCGTCCTTGAGGCTGTTCATGGTCAGCGTCACCGAGCTCTGCCCGTTGTCCCTGGAGATCGTGAATCGACCCTTGACCGAGGGCGCGTAGACGGGGCTGCCAGCGCCGTTCATCCCTGCTACGTATTCCAGCGCCTGTCCCGGTCTCTGGCGGATCCATCGCATGTCAAAGTTCCCGAAATCGAACCCAGACGCTCGGCAGAGGAGGCGCAGGGACCCCCCGGGGGGCTGGAGGTCCCCCCCGGACTCCAGCAGGGTCACGGCCGCCCGGAGCCCTGCGGGACAAAAACGGGAGAAACGAGGGATGAGGCGCCGGATCCGGGGTTTTTTTCCGGCGGCGGCGAGGCCGAGGAGGAGCCGGGATGAAGCTGGAGGCGCCGGCAGGGCCGGGAGGGCGAGGAGAGGGAGAGAGGAGGAGGCCACGGCCGGGGATGGGATTGGCGGGGATTGGAGGGGTCGTTAACAAATTGTTAATTGCGGGGTCCCTGCGCCTCCTCTGCCGCAGCTCTGGGTTCAATTTCGGCAAATTTGGGATGGGCTGGATGCGCCAGAGACCGGGACAGGCGCTGGAATGGGTGGCGAGCATCCACAGCGAGGGCAGCACCAGATACGCGCCGTCAGTGCAGGGTCGGTTCAGGATCTCCAGGGACAACGGGCAGAGCTCGGTGACGCTGACCATGAACAGCCTCAAGGACGAGGATTCCGGTTCCTATTTCTGTGCCAAAGATGCCGATGGTTACGGTGCTTATCCGGGTGATGTTGGAGCCGCTGCTGCTCCTTCCGCCCCCTCTCCGTGTCCCCACTGTCCCCAAAGCAAACACGGTGTCCACAGAGCAAACACCGGGAGTGAAATAATGAACGGGAAAACAATTAATTCTTGCAATAATGTATTTTAAAGTTTTCTGCTTTTTAATAATTAAGTCAAAAATTAACTCCGTCACCGTCTGGCCCTCCCAGTGCCGCGCCCACCCCGGGACACGCCCGGATCCGGTGCCTCATCCCCATCTCCCCTTTTTCCCGCAGGGCTCCGGGCGGCCGTGACCCTGCTGGAGTCCGGGGGGGACCTCCAGCCCCCCGGGGGGTCCCTGCGCCTCCTCTGCCGAGCGTCCGGCTTCGATTTCGGGAAATTCGAAATGGACTGGGTTCGACAGAGACCGAGACAGGCGCTGGAATGGGTTGGAAGTATCAACACTGGTGGCAGCACCTGGTACGCGCCGTCGGTCAAGGGTCGATTCAGGATCTCCAGGGACAACGGGCAGAGCTCGGTGACGCTGACCATGAACAGCCTCAAGGACGAGGATTCCGGCGTCTATTTCTGTGCCAAAACTAGTGTTTCTGGTGGTGCTAATCCTGGTGCTGGTTTTGTCCCCGCCCGTTGTCGCTGTCCCCAGCTGTCCCCAGCCGTTTCCTCCTCACAACGCGGCGCCAGCGGTTTTTGCCCCGGCGGCTCCGGCCGCAGCTCGCTGCCGACGCTTCCCCGGCGATGGTGGGAAAATGCCGCAGGCGGGTTTGGAGAGCTCTGCTCGTGCAGGGAATGGGAATGGTCTGGGGACAAGGGGTGGGATTGGGGACAAGGGATGGGATTGGGGACAAGGGATGGGATTTGGGGACAGCAGGGACACTGAGATGGGGATGGGGCCGGGACCAGCATCAGCACCATAAGCAGCAGCCCAACCAGCACCAGTACCAGCATTTTTGGCACAGAAATAGGAACCGGAATCCTCGTCCTTGAGGCTGTTCATGGTCAGCGTCACCGAGCTCTGCCCGTTGTCCCTGGAGATCGTGAATCGGCCCCGCACCGAGGGCGCGTAGCTGATGCTGCCACCAGTGTTGACGTACGCGACCCATTCCAGTCCCTGTCCCGGTCTCTGTTGGACCCCGTCCATTTTGAATTTCTCGAAATCGCAGCCGGAGGCGCAGCAGAGAAGGCGCAGGGACCCCGCATTTAACAATTTGTTAACGACCCCTTAAATTCCCAGGAATCCCATCCTGGCCCATCCCGGCCACCATCTCCGGCTCTCTCTCCCTCTCCTCGCCCTCCCGGCCCTGCCGGCGCCTCCAGCTTCATCCCCGGCTCCTCCTCGGCCTCGCCGCCGTCGGAAAAAAACCCCGGATCCGGCGCCTCATCCCTCGTTTCTCCCGTTTTTGTTCCGCAGGGCTCCGGGCGGCCGTGACCCTGCTGGAGTCCGGGGGGGACCTCCAGCCCCCCGGGGGGTCCCTGCGCCTCCTCTGCCGAGCGTCCGGCTTCGATTTCGGGAAATTCGGGATGGGCTGGATCCGCCAGAGACCGGGACAGGCGCTGGAATACGTTGGCGGGATCAACAGCACTGGCGGCGCCTTCCGTGTGCCATCGGTGCGGGGTCGGTTCACGATCTCCAGGGACAACGGGCAGAGCTCGGTGACGCTGACCATGAACAGCCTCAAGGACGAGGATTCCGGTTCCTATTTCTGTGCCAAATGCCGTTCTGGTGCTGGTAATGTTGTTGCTGGTCATTTTGTCCCCGCCCGTTGTCGCTGTCCCCAGCTGTCCCCAGCCGTTTCCTCCTCACAACGCGGCGCCAGCAGTTTTTGCCCCGGCGGCTCCGGCCGCAGCTCGCTGCCGACGCTTCCCCGGCGATGGTGGGAAAATGCCGCAGGCGGGTTTGGAGAGCTCTGCTCGTGCAGGGAACGGGAATGGTCTGGGGACAAGGGATGGGATTGGGGACAAGGGATGGGATTGGGGACAAGGGATGGGATTGGGGACAAAGGATGGGATTGGGGACAAAGGATGGGATTTGGGGATAGAGGGGACATGGAAATGGGGGCTGTGCTGGTGCCGGCATCATCACCATAAGCAGCAGCCCAAGCACCAGTATCGGCAGCTTTGGCACAGAAATAGGAACCGGAATCCTCGTCCTTGAGGCTGTTCATGGTCAGCGTCACCGAGCTCTGCCCGTTGTCCCTGGAGATCGTGAAGCGACCCTTGACCGATGGCGCGTATCTGGTGCTGCCACCACTGCTGCTGATATCTCCAAGCCATTCCAGTGCCTGTCCCGGTCTCTGGCGCATCCAGCCCATGTAGAATTTGCCAAAATCGAAGCCGGACGCTCGGCAGAGGAGGCGCAGGGACCCCCCGGGGGGCTGGAGGTCCCCCCCGGACTCCAGCAGGGTCACGGCCGCCCGGAGCCCTGCGGGAAAAAGGGGAGATGGGGATGGGAACGGCTCAGCCAGCGACCCCAAACCCTGAGCGCTGGGCATGGAGCGAACACCGGGAGTTACAAATTAAATTTAAAAATAATTAATTATTACAATAATATATTTTAAAATCTGTTGCTTTTTACTGATTACTGTAAAAATGGAATCCCGTCACCCTCTGTCCCTCCCAGCTCTGTCCCGGCGCCTCCGCAGCACCGCGCCCACCCCGGGACACGCCCGGATCCGGCGCCTCATCCCCATCTCCCCTTTTTCCCGCAGGGCTCCGGGCGGCCGTGACCCTGCTGGAGTCCGGGGGGGACCTCCAGCCCCCCGGGGGGTCCCTGCGCCTCCTCTGCCGAGCGTCCGGGTTCGATTTCGGCAGTTTTGACATGGGCTGGATGCGCCAGAGACCTGGGCGGGGGCTGGAATTCGTTGCAGCCATCACCAGCGATGGTGGCTACACCTTCTACGCGCCGTCGGTGCAGGGTCGGTTCAGGATCTCCAGGGACAACGGGCAGAGCTCGGTGACGCTGACCATGAACAGCCTCAAGGACGAGGATTCCGGTTCCTATTTCTGTGCCAGAGAAGCCGGTGCTGGTGCTGGTTATCCTGGTGATGGCTGTGGCCCCGTCCCTTCTCGGTGTCCCCGCTGTCCCCAAATCCCCCCAGGGCTGTGGGAGATCAGGGACACGCGGTGGGAAGATGTCGCGCTGTACGGGCAGACAGAGCCCCTCCCTCAACACGGAGTTGTTCAGTGTCCCTGAGAAGGGAAGCGACGCGTGAGTTGTAACGTGAGCAGACGGATGTGAGGCAGCAAACAGAGGTTTTCTCACCCCATGGAATCAGTTAATTAACGCCATTTGCCGTCCGCCACATTGGTGTCAGTGAGCTGCTGGCCCGAGCAGCCCGGCTGCGGCTGCCGAGTCGTTCCTGAACCAGGTCGCTGCTCCTGAGCGGAGGCAGCAAATGGGGACGAGGGGAAGGGGCTGGGGACAGCTGGGGACAGCGACAACGGGCGGGGTCAAAAAGACCAGCATTAGTACCACCAGAAATGGTAGTTTTGGCACAGAAATAGGAACCGGAATCCTCGTCCTTGAGGCTGTTCATGGTCAGCGTCACCGAGCTCTGCCCGTTGTCCCTGGAGATCCTGAATCGACCCTTGACCGAGGGCGCGTAGCTGGTGCTGCCACCACTGCTGCTGATGCTTGCGACCCATTCCAGCCCTTTCCCGGGGCTCTGTCGAACCCAGTCCATCCCGAATTTCCCGAAATCGAAGCCGGACGCTCGGCAGAGGAGGCGCAGGGACCCCCCGGGGGGCTGGAGGTCCCCCCCGGACTCCAGCAGGGTCACGGCCGCCCGGAGCCGTGATAATAATTTTTTATTATTTAATTAATTATTATTTTAATTATTTAAAATAATTTTACCCTAATTATTAAAAATGTCAAAATCTACATTATATTATTTTAATAACTAATTGTTTTTCAATTCATCATTTAACTCCAAGCATTTGCTCCGTGCCCAGTGCTCAGGGTTTGGGGTCGCTGGCTGAGCCGTTCCCATCCCCATCTCCCCTTTTTCCCGCAGGGCTCCGGGCGGCCGTGACCCTGCTGGAGTCCGGGGGGGACCTCCAGCCCCCCGGGGGGTCCCTGCGCCTCCTCTGCCAAGGGTCTGGGTTCGATTTCGGGAACCTCGCGATGCTCTGGACGCGCCAGAGACCAGGACTGGGACTGGAATACGTCGCAAGTATCAGCAACAGCGGTGCCTACACCAGCTACGCGCCCTCGGTCAAGGGCCGGGTGACGATCTCCAGGGACAACGGGCAGAGCTCAGTGACGCTGACCATGAACAGCCTCAAGGACGAGGATTCCGGTTCCTATTTCTGTGCCAAAGCTGCTGGCACTGGTTCTTATGCTCCTGGTGCCAATGGTAATGACGCCGGCACCGGCGCAGCCCCGATCTCTGTGCTACCAACCCCAGCCCCAAATCCCAACCCTGACCCCAAATCCCAACCCCGGCCCCAGTTCTGGACCCTTCTCACCCCAATCCCAACCTCCTCCCTCCAATCCCAACCCTTCTGCCCACACTTGTCCAGTTCCGCCCCAAATTCCCGCTCCCGGCACCCGGCCGCAGCCACGGAGCCGAATCTGCCCCGGCGGCCCCAAACCTGGGCCCTGGGCACAAAGTTCTGGGGAACTCGGGCGAGAGCTGGGGACAACGGCCGAGGTTTGGTGCCAGCGGCTGCGATTTGGGGTGAACAGCTGAGATTTGGGTGAACAGCTGAGATTTGGGGTGAGCAGCTGAGATTTGGGGCCAAGGGTTGGGGTTTGTTGGAAGGATCTGGGGATTGGAGACTTTTGGCGACTCCTCATGGGGCCTCTGCCGGATTTGTTGCCAAAACCATCAATAGCAGAAGCTTGATCAGAATAATGAGCATCGAAACCTTTGGAACAGAAATAGGAACCGGAATCCTCGTCCTTGAGGCTGTTCATGGTCAGCGTCACCGAGCTCTGCCCCTTGTCCCTGGAGATTGTGAATCGGCCCTTGAACGACGGCGCGTAGACGGGGCTGCCAGCGCCGTTCATCCCTGCTATGAATTCCAGTCCCTGTCCCGGTCTCTGGCGCATCCAGCCCATGTTGAATTGCCCAAATCGAAGCCGGACGCTCGGCAGAGGAGGCGCAGGGACCCCCCGGGGGGCTGGAGGTCCCCCCCGGACTCCAGCAGGGTCACGGCCGCCCGGAGCCATGCTAACAATTTTTTATTATTTAATTAATTATTACTTTAATTATTTAAAATAATTTTACCCTAATTATTAAAAATGACAAAATCTACATTATATTATTTTAATAACTAATTGTTTTTCAATTCATCATTTAACTCCAAGCATTTGCTCCGTGCCCGGCGCTCAGGGTTTGGGGTCGCTGGCTGAGCCGTTCCCATCCCCATCTCCCCTTTTTCCCGCAGGGCTCCGGGCGGCCGTGACCCGGCTGGAGTCCGGGGGGGACCTCCAGCCCCCGGGGGGTCCCTGCGCCTCCTCTGCCGAGCGTCCGGCTTCGATTTTGGCAAGTTTGGAATGGGCTGGGTTCGACAGAGACCGGGACAGGCGATGGAATGGGTGGCAGCCATCAGCAACACTGGTGGAAGCACCTGGTACCCGTCCTCCGTGAAGGGTCGGTTCAGGATCTCCAGGGACAACGGGCAGAGCTCGGTGACGCTGACCATGAACAGCCTCAAGGACGAGGATTCCGGCGCCTATTTCTGTGCCAAATGTACTGGTAGTGGTTGTGCTGATGCTGATGCTGCTTATATTGACGATGTTGCTCGTGGCCCCAGACCCCACAGCCGGGGTCCCACCTGTCCCCACAACTCCTCTGATCCCTCCCCCAAACCCCAACCCTTGGCCCCAAATCTCGGCCGTTTCCCCCCAGTTGTTCCAAATCCCCAATTTCTCTACAGCTCTGAGCCTTTGACCCAAATCTCAACGGTTCTTCCCCAAAACCTCAGCCCTGTGTGCCCCAGGTCTCAGTGGGGTTCCCTTGAGACCACTGCTCCCAAATCTCAGCTGTTCACCCCAAATCTCAGCTGCTCACCCCAAATCTCCGCTGCTCACCCCAAATCTCAGCCGTTCACCCCAAATCTCAGCTGCTCACCCCAAATCTCAGCTGTTCACCCCAAATCTCAGCCGTTCACCCCAAATCTCAGCTGCTCACCCCAAATCTCCGCTGCTCACCCCAAATCTCAGCCGTTCACCCCAAATCGCAGCCGCTGGCACCAAACCTCGGCCGTTGTCCCCAGCTCTCGCCCGAGTTCCCCAGAACTTTGTGCCCAGGGCCCAGGTTTGGGGCCGCCGGGGCAGATTCGGCTCCGTGGCTGCGGCCGGGTGCCGGGAGCGGGAATTTGGGGCGGAACTGGACAAGTGTGGGGAGAAGGGTTGGGATTGGAGGGAGGAGGTTGGGATTGGGATGAGAAGGGTCCAGAACTGGGGCCGGGGTTGGGATTTGGGGCCGGGGTTGGGATTTGGGGAGAGGTGGGGACACAGAGATGGGGATGGGGCGGCACCAGCGTCAGCATAACCAGCACCAGCACCATGAGCACTGTAACCAGCAGCAGGTTTGGCACAGAAATAGACGCCGGAATCCTCGTCCTTGAGGCTGTTCATGGTCAGCGTCACCGAGCTCTGCCCGTTGTCCCTGGAGATCGTGAATCGACCCTTGACTGACGGCGCGTACCAGGTGGAACTGCCACTGGGACTGCTGATCCCTGCGACGTATTCCAGCGCCTGTCCCGGTCTCTGGCGCATCCAGCCCATGTCGTAACTCCCGAAACTGAACCCAGACCCTTGGCAGAGGAGGCGCAGGGACCCCCCGGGGGGCTGGAGGTCCCCCCCGGACTCCAGCAGGGTCACGGCCGCCCGGAGCCCTGCGGGAAAAAGGGGAGATGGGGATGGGAACGGCTCAGCCAGCGACCCCAAACCCTGAGCGCTGGGCACCGAGCAAACACCGGGAGTTACAAATGATGGACGGAAAAATTAATAATTATTACAATAATTTCTTTTAAAATTCATTTCTTGTCAGTCATTTGGTGCCGTGCATTATTTGGGTTTATCTTTTATTTCATTTTTATTTTCGGGTTTCTCATGGTTTCCTCTCTCCCCCCCCCCCGCTGCTCCCCTGGGAAATTTCACATCCCGAGGTTTCTCCCGCCCATCTCCCACCTTGTTCCCACGCTGGATCCCGATCCATCCCCGTCCCACTCCCACCTCATCCCTCATTGGCTGTTGGCCCCTCCCCGCCTCCGGCGCCTTCCCCGGACAAAAGCCGGGAAAATCGCCTGGAATTGCTCTTGGTGTGGGAGCAGGGCGCCGGCTCCCGACCCTGCGGGGGCTGGACCGCAGGAGAACGATTCCAGAGGAAATCCACGATCGCCCCCGGATCCGGCGCAGACCGTTCCTTGGCCGTCGGCGGCTGCCGGATCCCCGCCAAGGGAAAAGGATCCCGGCCGCTCCTGGGAGCTTTGGGGCCCCGAGGAGAAAAATCCTTCCGACGTCGGTTTGTGTTTGAGGATTGGCGGAGAGAAAACGGAGCCGCGGCTGCGAGAGGGAGACAAAGCAGAGACGCGGTGTTGAGAGCTCAGTGTCTGCAAAGAACGGACGTGGTTTGGGGCCAAAGGATGGGGTTTGGGGCCAAAGGATGGGATTTGGGGTCAGGGTTGGGATTTGGGGCCAAAGGATGGGATTTGGGGCCAAAGGATGGGATTTGGGGCCAAAGGATGGGGTTTGGGGCCAAAGGATGGGATTTGGGGCCAGGGTTGGGATTTGGGGCCAAAGGATGGGATTTGGGGCCAAAGGATGGGATTTGGGTCGAGGGTTGGGATTTGGGGCCAGGGTTGGGATTTGGGGCCAAAGGATGGGATTTGGGGCCAGGGTTGGGATTTGGGGCCAAAGGATGGGATTTGGGGCCAAAGGATGGGATTTGGGGCCAAAGGATGGGATTTGGGGTCAGGGTTGGGATTTGGGGTCAGGGTTGGGATTTGGGTCTAGGGTTGGGATTTGGGGCCAGGGTTGGGATTTGGGGCCAAAGGATGGGATTTGGGGCCAGGGTTGGGATTTGGGGCCAGGGATGGGATTTGGGGTCAGGGTTGGGATTTGGGGCCAAAGGATGGGATTTGGGGCCAAAGGATGGGATTTGGGGCCAGGGTTGGGATTTGGGGCCAAAGGATGGGATTTGGGGTCAGGGTTGGGATTTGGGGCCAGGGTTGGGATTTGGGTCCAGGGTTGGGATTTGGGGCCAAAGGATGGGATTTGGGGTCAGGGTTGGGATTTGGGGCCAGGGATGGGATTTGGGTCCAGGGTTGGGATTTGGGGCCAGGGTTGGGATTTGGGGCCAGGGTTGGGATTTGGGCCGAAGCAGCCCAGGCCGTGCAGCCCTGGTGCAGATGTGGGGCAAAGGGAGAAGAGCTGGGCCAGGGGCTGAGCTGTGGGGGCAGGGTCTGGGGGGATTTGGGGACAGCGGGGACACGGGGAGGGGACGGGGCTGTCATCAGCATAAGCACCCCAACCACCAGCAGCTTTGGCACAGAAATAGGAACCGGAATCCTCGTCCTTGAGGCTGTTCATGGTCAGCGTCACCGAGCTCTGCCCGTTGTCCCTGGAGATCGTGAATCGACCCTGCACCGATGGCGCGTAGTTGGTGCCGCCACCACTGCTGCTGATGCTTGCGACCCATTCCAGGCCTTTCCCGGGGCTCTGTCGAACCCAGTGCATTGAGAATTTGCCAAAATCGAACCCGGACGCTTGGCAGAGGAGGCGCAGGGACCCCCCGGGGGGCTGGAGGTCCCCCCCGGACTCCAGCAGGGTCACGGCCGCCCGGAGCCCTGCGGGACAAAAACGGGAGAAACGAGGGATGAGGCGCCGGATCCGGGGTTTTTTCCCGGCGGCGGCGAGGCCGAGGAGGAGCCGGGGATGAAGCTGGAGGCGCCGGCAGGGCCGGGAGGGCGAGGAGAGGGAGAGAGGAGGAGGCCACGGCCGGGGATGGGATTGGCGGGGATTGGAGGGGTCGTTAACAAATTGTTAATTGGGGATGGGAACGGCTCAGCCAGCGACCCCAAACCCTGAGCGCTGGGCACAGAGCGAACACCGGGAGTGAATTCAAAAATAATAGTTATTTCTATACTATATTGTAAAAATTGTTACTTTTTAATAATTCATGTAAACATTGAATCTCATCCCCATCTCCCCTTTTTCCCGCAGGGCTCCGGGCGGCCGTGACCCTGCTGGAGTCCGGGGGGGACCTCCAGCCCCCCGGGGGGTCCCTGCGCCTCCTCTGCCGAGCGTCTGGGTTCGACTTCGGGAACCTCGCAATGCTCTGGACGCGCCAGAGACCAGGACTGGGACTGGAATACGTCGCAAGTATCAACAACAGCGGTGCCTACACCAGCTACGCGCCCTCGGTCAAGGGCCGGTTCAGGATCTCCAGGGACAACGGGCAGAGCTCGGTGATGCTGACCATGAACAGCCTCAAGGACGAGGATTCCGGTGTCTATTTCTGCGCCAAACGTGCTGGTGCTGGTTCTTATGCTCCTGGTGCCAATGGTAATGACGCCGGCACTGGCGCAGCCCCGATCTCTGTGCTCCCAGCTCTCCCCAAATCCCAACCCCAGCCCCAAATCCCAACCCTGGCCCCAAATCCCAACCCTGACGCCAAATCCCAACCCTGACCCCAAATCCCAACCCCGGCCCCAGTTCTGGACCCTTCTCACCCCAATCCCAACCTCCTCCCTCCAATCCCAACCCTTCTCCCCACACTTGTCCAGTTCCACCCCAAATTCCCGCTCCCGGCACCCGGCCGCAGCCACGGAGCCGAATCTGCCCCGGCGGCCCCAAACCTGGGCCCTGGGCACAAAGTTCTGGGGAACTCGGGCGAGAGCTGGGGACAACGGCCGAGGTTTGGTGCCAGCGGCTGCGATTTGGGGTGAGCAGCTGAGATTTGGGGTGAACGGCTGAGATTTGGGGTGAGCAGCTGAGATTTGGGGTGAGCAGCTGAGGTTTGGGGTGAGCAGCTGAGATTTCGGGCCAAGGGTTGGGATTTGTTGGAAGGATCTGAGGATTGGAGACTTTTGGCGACTCCTCATGGGGCCTCTGCCGGATTTGGTGCCAAACCATCAATAGCAGAAGCTTGATCAGAATAATGAGCATCGAAACCTTTGGCACAGAAATAGACGCCGGAATCCTCGTCCTTGAGGCTGTTCATGGTCAGCGTCACCGAGCTCTGCCCGTTGTCCCTGCAGATCGTGAATCGACCCTTGAATGATGGCGCGTAGACGGGGCTGCCAGCGCCGTTCATCCCTGCTACGAATTCCAGTCCCTGTCCCGGTCTCTGTCGAACCCAGTCCATTTCGTAATTCCCGAAATCGAAGCCGGACGCTCGGCAGAGGAGGCGCAGGGACCCCCCGGGGGGCTGGAGGTCCCCCCTGGACTCCAGCAGGGTCACGGCCGCCCGGAGCCCTGCGGGACAAAAACGGGAGAAACGAGGGATGAGGCGCCGGATCCGCTGCGGAGGCGCCGGGACAGAGCTGGGAGGGACAGAGGGGGAAGGGATTCAGTTTTTAATATAGTTAATAATAATAAAAAAATTTAAATCTACAATACAAATATAATTATTTATTTATTGTTAGTTTTCCGTTTCATTTGTAACTCCCGGTGTTTGCTCCGTGCCCGGCGCTCAGGGTTTGGGGTCGCTGGCTGAGCCGTTCCCATCCCCATCTCCCCTTTTTCCCGCAGGGCTCCGGGCGGCCGTGACCCTGCTGGAGTCCGGGGGGGACCTCCAGCCCCCCGGGGGGTCCCTGCGCCTCCTCTGCCGAGCGTCCGGCTTCGATTTCGGGAAGTTTGGGCTGGGCTGGGTTCGACAGAGACCAGGACAGGGCCTGGAATGGGTCGGAAGTATCAACACTGGTGGCAGCACCTGGCACTCGCCGTCGGTCAAGGGTCGATTCACGATCTCCAGGGACAACGGGCAGAGCTCGGTGACGCTGACCATGAACAGCCTCAAGGACGAGGATTCCGGTTCCTATTTCTGTGCCAAACGTTACAGTTCTGGTAATGCTGATCATGCTGCTCGTATTGACGGTTTTGGTGCCAAATCCGGCAGAGGCCCCATGAGGAGTCACCAATTGTCTCCAACCCTCTGACCCCTCCCCCAAATCCCAACCCTCGGCCCCAACTCCACCTCTGCTGCCCCAGCTCTCCCCTTTCCCCCAGTTTTTCCCTGTTTGCCCCAAATCCCCCCTGGATCTCCATTCCGTGCTCCGAGCCGGCGCGGCGCTGGTACCGGATGAGGTTCGGTGTCGGGCTGGGGGAGGTGTTGGAGCTTTTGCCAAAACCCCGGAATTTTCAGCGTTTGGGGATTGCGACCCACTGGAAATGTCCGGACTGGGGCACCCGGGTGAAGGTTTGGGGGCAGGAGTTGAGTTTTGGGGTGGAACCAGGTGAGGATTTGGGGTCAGAGGTCACCATTGGTGTGAATGGGGATGAAGTGTCCACAACTGGGGAAGGGGCTGAGGTTTGGGGGAAGGGTCTGGGGAGATTTGGGGACCAAACAACGGAAACAGGGCTGGAACCAGCGTCACTACCATAAACTTCATAATTACAACCACTATAAACACATTTGGCACAGAAATAGGAACCGGAATCCTCATCCTTGAGGCTGTTCATGGTCAGCGTCACCGAGCTCTGCCCGTTGTCCCTGGAGATCGTGAATCGACCCTGCACTGACGGCGCGTAGTCGGTGTAGCCACTGCTGTAGATACCTGCGACCCATTCCAGCGCCTGTCCCGGTCTCTGGCGCATCCAGTACATGGAGTAACTCCCGAAATCGAAGCCGGACGCTCGGCAGCGGACGCGCAGGGACCCCCCGGGGGGCTGGAGGTCCCCCCCGGACTCCAGCAGGGTCACGGCCGCCCGGAGCCCTGCGGGAAAAAGGGGAGATGGGGATGGGAACGGCTCAGCCAGCGACCCCAAACCCTGAGCGCTGGGCACCGAGCAAATGCTTGGAGGTAAATGATGAATTGAAAAACAATTAGTTATTAAAATAATATAATGTAGATTTTGTCATTTTTAATAATTAGGGTAAAATTATTTTAAATAATTAAAGTAATAATTAATTAAATAATAAAAAATTATTATCATGGCTCCGGGCGGCCGTGACCCTGCTGGAGTCCGGGGGGGACCTCCAGCCCCCCGGGGGGTCCCTGCGCCTCCTCTGCCGAGCGTCTGGGTTCAGTTTTGGGAGTTACTCCATGTACTGGATGCGCCAGAGACCGGGACAGGCGCTGGAATTCATAGCAGGGATGAACGGCGCTGGCAGCCCCGACTACGCGCCCTCGGTCAAGGGTCGATTCACGATCTCCAGGGACAACGGGCAGAGCTCGGTGACGCTGACCATGAACAGCCTCAAGGACGAGGATTCCGGTTCCTATTTCTGTGCCAAAGGTTTCGATGCTCATTATTCTGATCAAGCTTCTGCTATTGATGGTTTGGCACCAAATCCGGCAGAGGCCCCATGAGGAGTCGCCAAAAGTCTCCAATCCTCAGATCCTTCCAACAAACCCCAACGCTCACCCCAAATCTCAGCCGTTCACCCCAAATCTCAGCCGTTCACCCCAAATCTCAGCCGTTCACCCCAAATCTCAGCTGCTCACCCCAAATCTCAGCTGCTCACCCCAAATCTCAGCCGTTCACCCCAAATCTCAGCCGTTCACCCCAAATCGCAGCCGCTGGCACCAAACCTCGGCCGTTGTCCCCAGCTCTCGCCCGAGTTCCCCAGAACTTTGTGCCCAGGGCCCAGGTTTGGGGCCGCCGGGGCAGATTCGGCTCCGTGGCTGCGGCCGGGTGCCGGGAGCGGGGATTTGGGGCGGAACTGGACAAGTGTGGGGAGAAGGGTTGGGATTGGAGGGAGGAGGTTGGGATTGGGGTGAGAAGGGTCCAGAACTGGGGCCAGGGTTGGGATTTGGGGCCGGGGTTGGGATTTGGGGAGAGCTGGGAGCACAGAGATGGGGGCGGGGCCAGAACTGCATAATCACCATAACCAGCAGCAGCAGCAACACCCCAACCAGCAGCATATTTGGCGCAGAAATAGGAACCGGAATCCTCGTCCTTGAGGCTGTTCATGGTCAGCGTCACCGAGCTCTGCCCGTTGTCCCTGGAGATCCTGAATCGACCCTTGACCGAGGACGGGTACCAGGTGCTGCCACCACTGCTGCTGATGGCTGCCACCAATTCCAGCGCCTGTCCCGGTCTCTGTCGAACCCAGTCCATTTCGAATTTCCCGAAATCGAAGCCGGACGCTCGGCAGAGGAGGCGCAGGGACCCCCCGGGGGGCTGGAGGTCCCCCCCGGACTCCAGCAGGGTCACGGCCGCCCTGAGCCTGATAATAATTTTTTATTATTTAATTAATTATTATTTTAATTATTTAAAATAATTTTACCCTAATTATTAAAAGTGACAAAATCTACATTATATTATTTTAATAACTAATTGTTTTTCAATTCATCATTTAACTCCAAGCATTTGCTCTGTGCCCAGCGCTCAGGGTTTGGGGTCGCTGGCTGAGCCGTTCCCATCCCCATCTCCCCTTTTTCCCGCAGGGCTCCGGGCGGCCGTGACCCTGCTGGAGTCCGGGGGGGACCTCCAGCCCCCCGGGGGGTCCCTGCGCCTCCTCTGCCGAGCGTCTGGGTTCAGTTTCGGGAGTTACAGAATGTTCTGGATCCGACAGAGACCGGGACAGGCGCTGGAATTCGTGGCATGGATCAGCTACAATGGTGGCTACACCAACTACGCACCCTCGGTCAAGGGTCGATTCACGATCTCCAGGGACAACGGGCAGAGCTCGGTGACGCTGACCATGAACAGCCTCAAGGACGAGGATTCCGGTTCCTATTTCTGTGCCAAAGATGCTGGTGGTTGGAATCCTTATCTTGCTGATGCTGGTTATGCTGACGCTGGTGCCACCCCGTCCCCATCTCTGTGCTCCCAACTCTCCCCAAATCCCAGCCCTGGCCCCAAATCCCAACCCCGGCCCCAGTTCTGGACCCTTCTCACCCCAATCCCAACCTCCTTCCTCCAATCCCAACCCTTCTCCCCACACTTGTCCACTTCCGCCCCAAATTCCCGCTCCCGGCACCCGGCCGCAGCCACGGAGCCGAATCTGCCCCGGCGGCCCCAAACCTGGGCCCTGGGCACAAAGTTCTGGGGAACTCGGGCGAGAGCTGGGGACACCGGCCGAGGTTTGGTGCCAGCGGCTGAGATTTGGGGTGAACGGCTGAGATTTGGGGTGAACAGCTGAGATTTGGGGTGAACAGCTGAGATTTGGGGTGAACGGCTGAGATTTGGGGTGAACAGCTGAGATTTGGGGCCGAGGGTTCGAATTTGTTGGAAGGATCTGGGGATTGGAGACTTTTGGCGACTCCTCATGGGGCCTCTGCCTGATTTGGCGCCAAAACCATCAAGAGCATCAGCACCAGCATAACCAGCACTGTAACATTTGGCACAGAAATAGGAACCGGAATCCTCGTCCTTGAGGCTGTTCATGGTCAGCGTCACCGAGCTCTGCCCGTTGTCCCTGGAGATCGTGAATCGACCGTTGAATGATGGCGCGTAGATGGTGGTACCACCATTGCTGTTGATCCATGCCACGTATTCCAGCGCCTGTCCCGGTCTCTGGCGCATCCGGCCCATGTTGAATTTCCCGAAATCGAACCCAGACGCTCGGCAGAGGAGGCGCAGGGACCCCCCGGGGGGCTGGAGGTCCCCCCCGGACTCCAGCAGGGTCACGGCCGCCCGGAGCCCTGCGGGACAAAAACGGGAGAAACGAGGGATGAGGCGCCGGATCCGGGGTTTTTCCCGCCGGCGGCGAGGCCGAGGAGGAGCCGGGGATGAAGCTGGAGGCGCCGGCAGGGCCGGGAGGGCGAGGAGAGGGAGAGAGGAGGAGGCGACGGCCGGGGATGGGATTGGCGGGGATTGGAGGGGTCGTTAACAAATTGTAAATTGTGGGGTCCCTGCGCCTCCTCTGCCACAGCTCTGGGTTCAATTTCGGCAAATTCGGGATGGGCTGGATGCGCCAGAGACCGGGACAGGTGCTGGAATACGTCGCAAGTATCAACAGCAATGGTGGCAGCACCGACTACGCGCCCTCGGTCAAGGGCCGATTCAGGATCTCCAGGGACAACGGGCAGAGCTCGGTGACGCTGACCATGAACAGCCTCAAGGACGAGGATTCCGGTTCCTATTTCTGTGCCAAAGGTTTCGATGCTCATTATTCTGATCAAGCTTCTGCTATTGATGGTTTTGGCACCAAATCCAGCAGAGGCCGCATGAGGAGTCGCCAAAAGTCTCCAATCCCCAGATCCTTCCAACAAATTCGAACCCTTGGCCCCAAATCTCAGCTGCTCATCCCAAATCTCAGCCGTTCACCCCAAATCTCAGCTGCTCACCCCAAATCCCAGCTGCTCACCCCAAATCTCAGCTGTTCACCCCAAATCTCAGCTGCTCACCCCAAATCCCAGCTGCTCACCCCAAATCTCAGCCGTTCACCCCAAATTGCAGCCGCTGGCACCAAACCTCGGCCGTTGTCCCCAGCTCTCGCCCGAGTTCCCCAGAACTTTGTGCCCAGGGCCCAGGTTTGGGGCCGCCGGGGCAGATTCGGCTCCGTGGCTGCGGCCGGGTGCCGGGAGCGGGGATTTGGGGCGGAACTGGACAAGTGTGGGGAGAAGGGTTGGGATTGGAGGGAGGAGGTTGGGATTGGGGTGAGAAGGGTCCAGAACTGGGGCCAGGGTTGGGATTTGGGGCCGGGGTTGGGATTTGGGGCCGGGGTTGAGATTTGGGGAGAGCTGGGAGCACAGAGATCAGGGCTGTGTCAGTGCCGGCGTCATCACCATTAGCACCAGGAGCATAAGCACCAGCACCAGCACGTTTGGCGCAGAAATAGACGCCGGAATCCTCGTCCTTGAGGCTGTTCATGGTCAGCGTCACCGAGCTCTGCCCGTTGTCCCTGGAGATCGTGAATCGACCCTTGACCGAGGGCGCGTAGCCGGTCCAGCCACCAGTGTCGGTGATACTCGCGACGTATTCCAGTGCCTGTCCCGGTCTCTGTCGAACCCACTGCATTGTGAATTGTCCAAAATCGAAGCCGGACGCTCGGCAGAGGAGGCGCAGGGACCCCCCGGGGGGCTGGAGGTCCCCCCCGGACTCCAGCAGGGTCACGGCCGCCCGGAGCCCTGCGGGAAAAAGGGGAGATGGGGATGAGGCGCCGGATCCGGGCGTGTCCCGGGGTGGGCGCGGCGCTGCGGAGGCGCCGGGACAGAGCTGGGACAAAACCGGGGAGAACGGGGTTAATTTTTATCATAGGTAATGATAACTGACAATTTGAAATCTAGAATAGATATGCAATTAATTATTTATTTTTATATTTCCATTTCATTTGTAACTCCCGGTGTTTGCTCCGTGCCCAGCGCTCAGGGTTTGGGGTCGCTGGCTGAGCCGTTCCCATCCCCATCTCCCCTTTTTCCCGCAGGGCTCCGGGCGGCCGTGACCCTGCTGGAGTCCGGGGGGACCTCCAGCCCCCCGGGGGGTCCCTGCGCCTCCTCTGCCGAGCGTCTGGGTTCACTTTCGGGAGTTACGACATGGGCTGGATGCACCAGAGACCGGGACAGGCGCTGGAATTCGTGGCATGGATCAGCTACAATGGTGACTGGACCAACTACGCGCCATCAGTCAAGGGTCGATTCACGATCTCCAGGGACAACGGGCAGAGCTCGGTGACGCTGACCATGAACGGCCTCAAGGACGAGGATTCCGGTTCCTATTTCTGTGCCAAATGTTCTGGTGGTGGTTGTGGTTATGGTGCTGATGCTGCTTATATTGACAGTGTTTCTCGTGGCCCCAGACCCCACAGCCGGGGTCCCACCTGTCCCCACAACTCCTCTGATCCCTCCCCAAACCCCAACCCTTGGCCCCAAATCTCGGCCGTTTCCCCCCAGTTGTTCCAAATCCCCAATTTCTCCAGAGCTCTGAGCGTCTGACCCAAATCTCAGCCCCACTTCCCCACCCTTGGTGCCAATTTTTGGGGCAAAACCCTGGGGATTTGGTGCCGCTGGCGGAGATTTGGTGCCGCCCCTGGGGGAACTTCAGGCCGAGGGTCGGAACTGGAGGGAGCAAAAACACTGGGGGGAAATGAGTGAGATTTGGGGCAAATGATGAAAAACGTGGGGAAAGTGGAGAGTTGGGGCGGCAGTGGCGGAGTTTGGTGGAATTGGCCAAGATTTGGGGCCAAGGGTTGGGATTGAAGCAAAATATTTCGGAATTATGGGGCATTTGGGGACCCAGCTCAGGGCCACGACCGGCGTGAACATAACCAACAGCAGCAGCAGCAGAATCATAACCATAACAACCACTGGTGTAACATTTGGCACAGAAATAGGAACCGGAATCCTCGGCCTTGAGGCTGTTCATGGTCAGCGTCACCGAGCTCTGCCCGTTGTCCCTGGAGATCGTGAATCGACCCTTGACCGATGGCGCGTAGTGCGCGGTGCCACCGCTCTTGATCCCGCCGACGTATTCCAGTCCCTGTCCCGGTCTCTGTCGAACCCACTGCATCGCAAATTTCCCGAAATCGAAGCCGGACGCTCGGCAGAGGAGGCGCAGGGACCCCCCGGGGGGCTGGAGGTCCCCCCCGGACTCCAGCAGGGTCACGGCCGCCCGGAGCCCTGCGGGAAAAAGGGGAGATGGGGATGGGATTCAATGTTTACATTAATTATTAAAAAGTAACAATTTTTACAATATATTATAGAAATAATTATTATTTTTCCATTCATCATTTCACTCCCGGTGTTTGCTCTGTGCCCGGCGCTCAGGGTTTGGGGTCGCTGGCTGAGCCGTTCCCATCCCCAATTAACAATTTGTTAACGACCCCTCCAATCCCCGCCAATCCCATCCCCGGCCGTGGCCTCCTCCTCTCTCCCTCTCCTCGCCCTCCCGGCCCTGCCGGCGCCTCCAGCTTCATCCCCGGCTCCTCCTCGGCCTCGCCGCCGCCGGAAAAAAACCCCGGATCCGGCGCCTCATCCCTCGTTTCTCCCGTTTTTGTCCCGCAGGGCTCCGGGCGGCCGTGACCCTGCTGGAGTCCGGGGGGGACCTCCAGCCCCCCGGGGGGTCCCTGCGCCTCCTCTGCCGAGCATCTGGCTTCGATTTTGGGAAATTCGGGATGGGCTGGATCCGCCAGAGACCGGGACAGGGACTGGAATGGGTCGCAGGGATTCATGATACTGGTGGCACTGGCTACGCGCCGTCGGTCAAGGGTCGATTCACGATCTCCAGGGACAACGGGCAGAGCTCGGTGACGCTGACCATGAACAGCCTCAAGGACGAGGATTCCGGTTCCTATTTCTGCGCCAAATCTGCCGATAGTAGTGGTGGTTGGGCTGCTGCTTATGGTGACGATGCCGGCACCAGCACAGCCCCCATTTCCATGTCCCCTCTATCCCCAAATCCCAACCCTGACCCCAAATCCCATCCCTTGTCCCCAATCCCATCCCTTGTCCCCAATCCCATCCCTTGTCCCCAATCCCATCCCTTGTCCCCAATCCCATCCCTTGTCCCCAATCCCATCCCTTGTCCCCAGACCATTCCCGTTCCCTGCACCAGCAGAGCTCTCCAAACCCGCCTGCGGCATTTTCCCACCATCGCCGGGGAAGCGTCGGCAGCGAGCTGCGGCCGGAGCCGCCGGGCAAAAACCGCTGGCGCCGCGTTGTGAGGAGGAAACGGCTGGGGACAGCTGGGGACAGCGACAACGGGCGGGGACAAAACCAGCACCAGCATTAGCACCACCAGAAACGGTAGTTTTGGCACAGAAATAGACGCCGGAATCCTCGTCCTTGAGGCTGTTCATGGTCAGCGTCACCGAGCTCTGCCCGTTGTCCCTGGAGATCGTGAACCGACCCTTGACCGAAGGCGCGTAGCCGGTGCCGCCACTGTTGTAGCTGATCCCTGCGACCCATTCCAGGCCCTGTCCTGGTCTCTGTCGAACCCAGTCCATTTCGAATTTCCCGAAATCGAAGCCGGACGCTCGGCAGAGGAGGCGCAGGGACCCCCCGGGGGGCTGGAGGTGCCCCCCGGACTCCAGCAGGGTCACGGCCGCCCGGAGCCCTGCGGGACAAAGGGGAGATGGGGATGGGAACGGCTCAGCCAGCGACCCCAAACCCTGAGCGCTGGGCACCGAGCAAACACCGGATGTTACAAATGAAACGGAAACCTAAAAATAAATAATTAATTGCCTGTCTATTATAGATTTCAAATTGTCAGTTATCATTACCTATGATAAAAATTAACCCCGTTCTCCCCATTTTTCTCCCAGCTCTGTCCCGGCGCCTCCCAGCGCCGCGCCCACCCCGGGACACGCCCGGATCCGGCGCCTCATCCCCATCTCCCCTTTTTCCCGCAGGGCTCAGGGCGGCCGTGACCCTGCTGGAGTCCGGGGGGGACCTCCAGCCCCCCGGGGGGTCCCTGCGCCTCCTCTGCCGAGCGTCCGGCTTCGATTTCAGGGAGTTCGGGATGCACTGGGTTCGACAGAGCCCCGGGAAAGGCACTGGAATGGGTCGCGTACATCAACACTGGTGGCAGCACCAGATACTCGCCGTCGGTGCAGGGTCGGTTCAGGATCTCCAGGGACAACGGGCAGAGCTCGGTGACGCTGACCATGAACAGCCTCAAGGACGAGGATTCCGGTTCCTATTTCTGCGCCAAAGATGCCGATGGTTACGGTGCTTATCCGGGTGATGTTGGAGCCGCTGCTGCTCCTTCCGCCCCCTCTTCGTGTCCCCACTGTCCCCAAAGCAAACACGGTGTCCACAGAGCAAACACCGGGAGTGAAATAATGAATTGGAAAACAATTAATTCTTGCAATAATGTATTTTAAAGTTTTCTGCTTTTTAATAATTAAGTTAAAATTAACTCCGTCACTGTCTGGCCCTCCCAGCGCCGCGCCCACCCCGGGACACGCCCGGATCCGGCGCCTCATCCCCATCTCCCCTTTTTCCCGCAGGGCTCCGGGCGGCCGTGACCCTGCTGGAGTCCGGGGGGGACCTCCAGCCCCCCGGGGGGTCCCTGCGCCTCCTCTGCCGAGCGTCCGGCTTCGATTTCGGGAAATTCGGGATGGGCTGGTATCGGCAGAGACCGGGACAGGCGCTGGAATGGCTTGGAGATATCAGCAGCAGTGGTGGCAGCACCTGGTACGCGCCATCGGTCAAGGGCCGATTCAGGATCTCCAGGGACAACGGGCAGAGCTCGGTGACGCTGACCATGAACAGCCTCAAGGACGAGGATTCCGGCGTCTATTTCTGTGCCAAACGTAGCAATGATGATTATGGTGCTGCTGGACCTGCTCGTATTGGCGCCAAATCCAGCAGAGTCCCCATGAGGAGTCACCAAAAGTCTCCACCTCCTCTGATCCCTCCCCAAACCCCAACCCTTGGCCCCAAATCTCGGACGTTTCCCCCCAGTTGTTCCAAATCCCCAATTTCTCTACAGCTCTGAGCGTCTGACCCAAATCTCAGCCCCACTTCCCCACCCCTGGTGCCAATTTTTGGGGCAAAACCCTGGGGATTTGGTGCCGCTGGCGGAGATTTGGCGCCGCCCCCGGGGGAACTTCAGGCCGAGGGTCGGAACTGGAGGGAGCAAAAATCTGGGGGGAAATGAGCGAGATTTGGGGCAAATGATGAAAAACGTGGGGAAAGTGGAGAGTTGGGGCGGCAGTGGCGGAGTTTGGTGGAATTGGCCAAGATTTGGGGCCAAGGGTTGGGATTGAAGCAAAATATTTTGGAATTATGGGGCATTTGGGGACCCATGTTGGGGCCACGACCGGCGTTACAACATAACCAACAGCAGCAGCAGCAGAATCATAACCATAACAACCACTGGTGTAACATTTGGCACAGAAATAGGAACCGGAATCCTCGTCCTTGAGGCTGTTCATGGTCAGCGTCACCGAGCTCTGCCCGTTGTCCCTGGAGATCGTGAATCGACCCTGCACCGAGGGCGCGTAGAAGGTGTTGCCACCAGTTTTGTAGATCCCTGCCACGAATTCCAGCGCCTGTCCCGGTCTCTGGCGGATCCAGAACATGTCGTAACTCCCGAAATCGAAGCCAGACGCTCGGCAGAGGAGGCGCAGGGACCCCCCGGGGGGCTGGAGGTCCCCCCCGGACTCCAGCAGGGTCACGGCCGCCCGGAGCCCTGCGGGACAAAAACGGGAGAAACGAGGGATGAGGCGCCGGATCCGGGGTTTTTTTCCGGCGGCGGCGAGGCCGAGGAGGAGCCGGGGATGAAGCTGGAGGCGCCGGCAGGGCCGGGAGGGCGAGGAGAGGGAGAGAGGAGGAGGCGACGGCCGGGGATGGGATTGGCGGGGATTGGAGGGGTCGTTAACAAATTGTTAATTGCGGGGTCCCTGCGCCCCCTCTGCCGCAGCTCTGGGTTCAATTTCGGGAAATTCTACATGGGCTGGATGCGCCAGAGACCGGGACAGGCGCTGGAATGGGTCGCAAGTATCAAGAGCGATGGGGGCGGCACCGTCTACGCGCCATCGGTGCAGGGCCGATTCAGGATCTCCAGGGACAACGGGCAGAGCTCGGTGACGCTGACCATGAACAGCCTCAAGGACGAGGATTCCGGTTCCTATTTCTGTGCCAGACCTGCTGCTGGTTGGGGTGTTTATGCTGATGACAGCCCCGTCCCCTCTCCGTGTCCCCGCTGTCCCCAAATCCCCCCAGACCCTTCCCCCACAGCTCAGCCCCTGGCCCAGCTCTTCTCCCTTTGCCCCACATCTGCACTAAGGCTGCACGGCCTGGGCTGCTTCGGCCCCAATCCCAACCCTGGCCCCAAATCCCAACCCTGGCCTCAAATCCCATCCTTTGGCCCCAAATCCCAACCCTGACCCCAAATCCCATCCTTTGGTCCCAAACCACGTCCGTTCTTTGCAGACACTGAGCTCTCAACCCCGGGACACGCCCGGATCCGGCGCCTCATCCCCATCTCCCCTTTTTCCCGCAGGGCTCCGGGCGGCCGTGACCCTGCTGGAGTCCGGGGGGGACCTCCAGCCCCCCGGGGGGTCCCTGCGCCTCCTCTGCCGAGCGTCCGGCTTCGATTTCGGGAAATTCGGGATGGGCTGGTATCGGCAGAGACCGGGACAGGCGCTGGAATATGTCGCGAGTATCACCGACACCGGTGGCTGGACCGGCTACGCGCCCTCGGTCAAGGGTCAATTCAGGATCTCCAGGGACAACGGGCAGAGCTCGGTGACGCTGACCATGAACAGCCTCAAGGACGAGGATTCCGGCGTCTATTTCTGCGCCAAACGTGCTGGTGCTGGTGCTTATGCTCCTGGTGCTAATGGTGATGACGCCGGCACTGACACAGCCCTGATCTCTGTGCTCCCAGCTCTCCCCAAATCCCAACCCCGACCCCAAATCCCAACCCCGGCCCCAGTTCTGGACCCTTCTCACCCCAATCCCAACCTCCTCCCTCCAATCCCAACCCTTCTCCCCACACTTGTCCAGTTCCGCCCCAAATTCCCGCTCCCGGCACCCGGCCGCAGCCACGGAGCCGAATCTGCCCCGGCGGCCCCAAACCTGGGCCCTGGGCACAAAGTTCTGGGGAACTCGGGCGAGAGCTGGGGACAACGGCCGAGGTTTGGTGCCAGCGGCTGCGATTTGGGGTGAACGGCTGAGATTTGGGGTGAACGGCTGAGATTTGGGGTGAGCGGCTGAGATTTGGGAATGAACAGCTGAGATTTGGGGTGAGTAGCTGAGATTAGGGAACAGTGGTCACAAGGATCTGAGGCAGGGGGACAAGAGGGGACACAGGGACAGGGGCGGGGACAAATTCTGAAACACCAACCCAAGTACCAGCAGCATAAGCACCACCATAAGCAGATTTGGCACAGAAATAGGAACCGGAATCCTCGTCCTTGAGGCTGTTCATGGTCAGCGTCACCGAGCTCTGCCCGTTGTCCCTGGAGATCCTGAATCGACCCCGCACTGACGGCGCGTAGCCGGTGCTGCCATCGCTGTAGATGCTCGCCACCCATTCCAGCGCCTGTCCCGGTCTCTGGCGCATCCAGCCCATCCCGAATTTGCCGAAATTGAACCCAGAGCTGCGGCAGAGGAGGCGCAGGGACCCCGCAATTAACAATTTGTTAACGACCCCTCCAATCCCCGCCATTCCCATCCCCGGCCGTGGCCTCCTCCTCTCTCCCTCTCCTCGCCCTCCCGGCCCTGCCGGCGCCTCCAGCTTCATCCCCGGCTCCTCCTCGGCCTCGCCGCCACCGGAAAAAAACCCCGGATCCGGCGCCTCATCCCTCGTTTCTCCCGTTTTTGTCCCGCAGGGCTCCGGGCGGCCGTGACCCTGCTGGAGTCCGGGGGGGACCTCCAGCCCCCCGGGGGGTCCCTGCGCCTCCTCTGCCGAGGGTCTGGGTTCGATTTCGGGAAATTCGGGATGCAGTGGATCCGCCAGAGACCGGGACAGGGACTGGAATACGTCGCGAGTATCACCGACACTGGTGGCTGGACCGGCTACGCGCCCTCGGTCAAGGGTCGATTCACGATCTCCAGGGACAACGGGCAGAGCTCGGTGACGCTGACCATGAACAGCCTCAAGGACGAGGATTCCGGCGTCTATTTCTGCGCCAAACGTGCTGGTGCTGGTGCTTATGCTCCTGGTGCTAATGGTGATGACGCCGGCACTGACACAGCCCTGATCTCTGTGCTCCCAGCTCTCCCCAAATCTCAACCCCGGCCCCAAATCCCAACCTCAGCCCCAGTTCTGGACCCTTCTCACCCCAATCCCAACCTCCTCCCTCCAATCCCAACCCTTCTCCCCACACTTGTCCAGTTCCGCCCCAAATCCCCGCTCCCGGCACCCGGCCGCAGCCACGGAGCCGAATCTGCCCCGGCGGCCCCAAACCTGGGCCCTGGGCACAAAGTTCTGGGGAACTCGGGCGAGAGCTGGGGACAACGGCCGAGGTTTGGTGCCAGCGGTTGCAATTTGGGGTGAACGGCTGAGATTTGGGGTGAGCAGCTGGGATTTGGGGTGAGCAGCTGAGATTTGGGGGGAACGGCTGAGATTTGGGGCCAAGGGTTCGAATTTGTTGGGAGGATCTGGGGATTGGAGACTTTTGGCGACTCCTCATGCGGCCTCTGCTGGATTTGGTGCCAAAACCATCAATAGCAGAAGCTTGATCAGAATAATGAGCATCGAAACCTTTGGCACAGAAATAGGAACCGGAATCCTCGTCCTTGAGGCTGTTCATGGTCAGCGTCACCGAGCTCTGCCCGTTGTCCCTGGAGATCCTGAATCGGCCCTTGACCGAGGGCGCGTAGTCGGTGCTGCCACCATTGCTGTTGATACTTGCGACGTATTCCAGCACCTGTCCCGGTCTCTGGCGCATCCAGCCCATCCCGAATTTGCCGAAATTGAACCCAGAGCTGTGGCAGAGGAGGCGCAGGGACCCCACAATTTACAATTTGTTAACGACCCCTCCAATCCCCGCCAATCCCATCCCCGGCCGTCGCCTCCTCCTCTCTCCCTCTCCTCGCCCTCCCGGCCCTGCCGGCGCCTCCAGCTTCATCCCCGGCTCCTCCTCGGCCTCGCCGCCGGCGGGAAAAACCCCGGATCCGGCGCCTCATCCCTCGTTTCTCCCGTTTTTGTCCCGCAGGGCTCCGGGCGGCCGTGACCCTGCTGGAGTCCGGGGGGGACCTCCAGCCCCCCGGGGGGTCCCTGCGCCTCCTCTGCCGAGCGTCCGGCTTCGATTTCGGGAAATTCAACATGGGCCGGATGCGCCAGAGACCGGGACAGGCGCTGGAATACGTCGCGAGTATCAACAGCAATGGTGGTACCACCATCTACGCGCCATCATTCAACGGTCGATTCACGATCTCCAGGGACAACGGGCAGAGCTCGGTGACGCTGACCATGAACAGCCTCAAGGACGAGGATTCCGGTTCCTATTTCTGTGCCAAATGTTACAGTGCTGGTTATGCTGGTGCTGATGCTCTTGATGGTTTTGGCGCCAAATCAGGCAGAGGCCCCATGAGGAGTCACCAAAAGTCTCCAATCCCCAGATCCTTCCAACAAATTCGAACCCTCGGCCCCAAATCTCAGCTGTTCACCCCAAATCTCAGCCGTTCACCCCAAATCTCAGCTGTTCACCCCAAATCTCAGCTGCTCACCCCAAATCTCAGCTGTTCACCCCAAATCTCAGCCGTTCACCCCAAATCTCAGCTGTTCACCCCAAATCTCAGCTGTTCACCCCAAATCTCAGCCGTTCACCCCAAATCTCAGCCGCTGGCACCAAACCTCGGCCGGTGTCCCCAGCTCTCGCCCGAGTTCCCCAGAACTTTGTGCCCAGAGCCCAGGTTTGGGGCCGCCGGGGCAGATTCGGCTCCGTGGCTGCGGCCGGGTGCCGGGAGCGGGAATTTGGGGCGGAACTGGACAAGTGTGGGGAGAAGGGTTGGGATTGGAGGGAGGAGGTTGGGATTGGGGTGAGAAGGGTCCAGAACTGGGGCCGGGGTTGGGATTTGGGGTCGGGGTTGGGATTTGGGGAGAGTTGGGAGCACAGAGATTGGGACGGGGTGGCACCAGCGTCAGCATAACCAGCATCAGCAAGATAAGGATTCCAACCACCAGCATCTTTGGCACAGAAATAGGAACCGGAATCCTCGTCCTTGAGGCTGTTCATGGTCAGCGTCACCGAGCTCTGCCCGTTGTCCCTGGAGATCGTGAATCGACCCTTGACCGAGGGCGCGTAGTTGGTGTAGCCACCGTTGTAGCTGATCTCTGCCACGAATTCCAGCGCCTGTCCCGGTCTCTGTCGGATCCAGAACATTCTGTAACTCCCGAAACTGAACCCAGACGCTCGGCAGAGGAGGCGCAGGGACCCCCCGGGGGGCTGGAGGTCCCCCCCGGACTCCAGCAGGGTCACGGCCGCCCGGAGCCCTGCGGGACAAAAACGGGAGAAACGAGGGATGAGGCGCCGGATCCGGGGTTTTTTTCCGGTGGCGGCGAGGCCGAGGAGGAGCCGGGGATGAAGCTGGAGGCGCCGGCAGGGCCAGGAGGGCGAGGAGAGGGAGAGAGGAGGAGGCCACGGCCGGGGATGGGATTGGCGGGGATTGGAGGGGTCGTTAACAAATTGTTAATTGCGGGGTCCCTGCGCCTCCTCTACACTGGCTCCAGCTTCGATTTCGGGAAATTCGGGATGGGCTGGATGCGCCAGAGACCGGGACAGGCGCTGGAATGGGTGGCGAGCATCCACAGCGACGGCAGCACCAGGTACGCGCCGTCAGTCAAGGGTTGGTTCAGGATCTCCAGGGACAACGGGCAGAGCTCGGTGACGCTGACCATGAACAGCCTCAAGGACGAGGATTCCGGTTCCTATTTCTGTGCCAAAGATGCCGATGGTTACGGTGCTTATCCGGGTGATGTTGGAGCCGCTGCTGCTCCTTCCGCCCCCGTCTCTGTGTCCCCACTGTCCCCAAAGCAAACACGGTGTCCACAGAGCAAACAGTGGGAGTGAAATAATGAATTGGAAAACAATTAATTCTTGCAATAATGTATTTTAAAGTTTTCTGCTTTTTAATAATTAAGTTAAAAATTAACTCCGTCACCGTCTGGCCCTCCCAGCGCCGCGCCCACCCCGGGACACGCCCGGATCCGGCACCTCATCCCCATCTCCCCTTTTTCCCGCAGGGCTCCGGGCGGCCGTGACCCTGCTGGAGTCCGGGGGGGAACTCCAGCCCCCCGGGGGGTCCCTGCGCCTCCTCTGCCGAGCGTCTGGGTTCAATTTCGGGGAGTTCAGGATGCACTGGGTTCGACAGAGCCCCGGGACTGGGACTGGAATACGTTGCAAGTATCAGCAACAGCGGTGCCTACACCAGCTACGCGCCCTCGGTCAAGGGTCGGTTCAGGATCTCCAGGGACAACGGGCAGAGCTCGGTGACGCTGACCATGAACAGCCTCAAGGACGAGGATTCCGGTTCCTATTTCTGTGCCAAAGCTGCTGGCACTGGTTCTTATGCTCCTGGTGCCAATGGTGATGACGCCGGCACCGGCGCAGCCCCGATCTCTGTGCTCCCAGCCCTGGCCCCAAATCCCAACCCCGGCCCCAGTTCTGGACCCTTCTCACCCCAATCCCAACCTCCTCCCTCCAATCCCAACCCTTCTCCCCACACTTGTCCAGTTCCGCCCCAAATCCCCGCTCCCGGCACCCGGCCGCAGCCACGGAGCCGAATCTGCCCCGGCGGCCCCAAACCTGGGCCCTGGGCACAAAGTTCTGGGGAACTCGGGCGAGAGCTGGGGACAACGGCCGAGGTTTGGTGCCAGCGGCTGCGATTTGGGGTGAGCAGCTGAGATTTGGGGTGAACGGCTGAGATTGGGGGTGAGCAGCTGAGATTTGGGGTGAGCAGCTGAGATTTGGGGCCAAGGGTTGGGATTTGTTGGAAGGATCTGGGAACTGGAGACTTTTGGTGACTCCTCATGGGGCCTCTGCCAGATTTGGCGCCAAAATCGTCAACAGAATCACAGCATCCCCCGTGAAGTTTGGCACAGAAATAGGAACCGGAATCCTCGTCCTTGAGGCTGTTCATGGTCAGCGTCACCGAGCTCTGCCCGTTGTCCCTGGAGATCGTGAATCGACCCTGCACCGACGGCGTGTACCAGGCGGAGCTGCCATCACCACTGATATCTGCGACGTATTCCAGCGCCTGTCCCGGTCTCTGCCGATACCAGCCCATCCCGAACTTCCCGAAATCGAAGCCGGACGCTCGGCAGAGGAGGCGCAGGGACCCCCCGGGGGGCTGGAGGTCCCCCCCGGACTCCAGCAGGGTCACGGCCGCCCGGAGCCCTGCGGGAAAAAGGGGAGATGGGGATGAGGCGCCGGATCCGGGCGTGTCCCGGGGTGGGCGCGGCGCTGCAGAGGCGCCGGGACAGAGCTGGGAGGAACAGAGGGGGAAGGGATTCCGTTTATAATATAGTTAATAATAATAACAAAATTTAAATCTACAATACAAATATAATTATTTATTTATTGCTCGTTTTCCATTTCATTTGTTATTCCCAGTGTTTGCTCCGTGCCCAGCGCTCAGGGTTTGGGGTCGCTGGCTGAGCCGTTCCCATTTAATGGCCCCAATTAACGGCCCCAGTTAACGAGCAGGTGCCGAGAGCCGAAAGCGAAAGCGCGGCGCCGATTTGGGGCCGAGAGCGGCGCTTGGGCGCGTTCGGGTTTCGGGGTTTTTTTGGGTTTTTTTGGGTTTTTTTGGGGTTTCGGGGTTTTTTTGGGTTTTTTTGGGGTTTTGGGTTTCGGGTTTTCGGGTTTTTTGGGGTTTTTTGGTTTTTTTGGGGTTTCAGGTTTTTGGGTTTTGGGGTTTTTTTGGGGTGTTTGGGTTTCAGGTTTCGGGGTTTCGGGGTTTCGGGGTTTTTTGGGTTTTTTGGGGTTTTTTGGTTTTTTTGGGTTTTGGGGTTTTTTGGGGTTTTTGGGTTTCGGGTTTTTGGGGAAATCCCCCAGGGGCGTCTCTGCCCCACAAAGAGAAAAGCGGCGCCGGGAGCTCGGGGTCGTTAATTGGAGGTGAATTGCGATGAAGCGTTAATTAACTGCTCACGGCGTCTCCTTTCTGTTAATCGGGTTTTGGGGATTTGGGTGGCTTGGTTTGATTTATTTAATTTTATTTTATTTTATTTGTATTTTATTTTATTTTATATAATTTTATTTTATTTTATTTGTATTTTATTTTATATAATTTTATTTGTATTTTATATAATTTTATTTATTTTATTTTATTTATTTTATTTTATTTTATTTTATTTTATTTGTATTTTATTTTATATAATTTTATTTTATATAATTTTATTTTATATAATTTTATTTGTATTTTATATAATTTTATTTTATTTTATTTATTTTATTTTATTTTATATAATTTTATAATTTTTTATTTTATTTTATTTTTATTTTTATTTTATATAATTTAATATAAATTTATTTTTATTTTATTTTACATAATTGTATATATTTTTATTTATTTATTTTATTTTATATAATTTTATATATTTTATTTTATTTTATTTTTATTTTATATAATTTAATATAAATTTATTTTTATTTTATTTTATATAATTTTATTTTATATAATTTTATTTGTATTTTATATAATTTTATTTTATTTATTTTATTTTATTTTATTTTATTTTATATAATTTTATATTTTTATTTTTATTTTATTTTATATAATTTTATATAATTTTTTAAAAAAAATATTTGATGTTATTTTATGATATGTCATTTTATTTTCATTTTATTTTAGGTTATTTTATGTTACTTTTAAATTTTTTATTTTATTTTATCTTGTTTTATTTTATGTTATGTTACTTTATTTTATTTTATGTTATTTTATTTTATTCTATGTTAAATATTGTTATTTAATTTTTAAAAAATATTTGATGTTATTTCACGGTATGTCATTTTATTTTCATTTTATTTTAATTTTATTTTATGTTACTTTTTAAATTTTTATTTTATTTTGTTTTATCTTGTTTTATTTTATTTTATTTTATTTTATTCGATGTTAAATATTGTTATTTTATTTTTTAAATTTTATTTTATGTTATTTTATGGTATGTCATTTAATTTTAATTTAATTTAATTTAATTTAATTTAATTTAATTTAATGTTACTTTATGTTATGTTCTTTTATTTTATTTTTTTATTCGATGTTAAATATTGTTATTTTATTTTTTAAAATTTTATTTTATGTTATTTTATGGTATGTAATTTAATTTAAATTTTATTTTATTTTATTTTATTTTATTTTATTTTATTATATTCGATGTTAAATACTGTTATTTTATTTTTTCAAAAATTATTTTATGTTATTTTATGGTATGTCATTTTATTTTATTTTAATTTAATTTAATTTAATTAAATTTTATGTTACTTTATGTTATGTTCTTTTATTTTATTTTATTTTATTCGATGTTAAATATTTATTCGATGTAAAATATTGTTATTTTATTTTTTTTAATTATTTTATGTTATTTTATGGTATGTCATATTATTTTATTTTATTTTATTTTATTTTATTTTATTTTATTTTAATTTAATTTAATTTAATTTAATTTTATGTTACTTTATGTTACGTTATTTTATTTTATTTTATTTTATTTTATTCGATGTTAAATATTGTTATTTTATTTTTTAAATTTTTATTTTATGTTATTTTATGGTATGTCATTTTATTTTATTTTAATTTAATTTAATTTAATTTAATGTTACTTTATGTTATGTTCTTTTCTTTTATTTTATTTTATTCGATGTTAAATATTGTTATTTTATTTTTTTTAAAAATTATTTTATGTTATTTTATGGTATGTCATTTTATTTTTATTTTATGTTATTTTATTTTATGTAACTTTATGTTATTTTATTTTATTTTATTTTATTTTATTTTATTCGATGTTAAATATTATTATTTTATTTTTATGTTATTTTTTATTATTATTTTATGTTATTTTATGGTATGTCATTTAATTTTAATTTTATTTTATTTTATTTTATTTTGTTTTATTTTATGCTATGTTACATTATATTATTTTTATTTTATTTTTATTTTATTTTTTCTCATTTTACGTTATAAATCGTTATTGTGATTTTATTTTCTATTCTCTTATTTTCATGTTACATCATTTTATTTATCTTTAATTTGATGTTATTTCACGTTATATATTATTTCATTTTTATTTTTATTTTTATTTTTATTTTTATTTTTATTTTTATTTTTATTTTTAAAAATTTCATGTTTTGTTATTTTATGTCATTTTATGTTACGTCATTTTATTTATATTTTATTTGATGTTATTTCACTTTATATATTATTTTATTATTATTATTATTATTATTATTATTATTATTATTATTTCATGTTTTGTTATTTTCTTTTTGTTTCATGTTTTCTGTTCTTTTATTCGATGTGATTTTATTTTTACTTTATTATTTTATATTATTTTATTTCACCTTATGCTACATTATTTTATTTTCATTTTATTTTACGTTATTTCATCTCATTTCTTTTATTTCATTTTAATTTTACTCTCTGTTACGGCCTTTTCTTTTTATTTTATTTTATTTTATTTTATTTTATTTTATGTTATTTTTATGTTATTTTATTTTATTTTATTTTATGTAATTTTATTTTATTTCATTTTATTTTTATTTTTATTTTATTTTATTTTATTTTATTTTATTTTATTTTATTTTATTTTATTATTTTATTTTATTTTCATAGTTTTCCTCAATTTTGATTTATTTCTACATTTACAGCTTCATCCTTATTAACATCACTAAAGAACATTAATTGATCATTAATTGATCATTAATTGATCATTAATTGATCATTAATTTATCATTAATTTATCATTAATTTATCATTAATTTATCATTAATTATCAGTATCTTATCATTAATTATCATTAATTGCTCATTAATTGATAATTAATTATCATTAAGTGATCATTAATGATCATTAATGATCATTAATTTATCATTAATTATCATTAATTGATCATTAATTATCATTAATTTAATTTTAATTATCATTAATTTATTTTTAATTTACAGGATTTTCTTCATTTTCACTTCATTTCATCTTTAATTAATTTATGAATACATTCAATTAAAAAATACTTTGATTTGTGATTTTTAAACTGGATTTTGGTGACTTTTAAAAATTTTTTTAAATTAAATTATTTCCTTTAATTTTGATTACTGTCCGTGGTCTTTTATTACCATTAATCGCCCTCATTAAATAATATTAATTATTATTAATGATATTAAATCATATAATCATTATAGTATATAATTATTCTTATTAATTAATACAATAATTATACGATATAATTAATTCTATTAAATAATATTAAATAATATTTATTATTATTAATAATAATTTTCCGGACAAGATTTTCCAATTCTTCATTATTTTCCATCGATTCCCTTTGATATTTGTTAATTGCCCCCGAAATTAATTAATTTCCGTCGTCGTTTATTAACTTTAATTATTTCCCACATTCCCCAATTATTTTCATTATTTGCCTCCATCGATCGAATTATTATTTTTTAAAATAATTTCAACTGTCATTTATTACTATTTATTAATTTATTATATTATTAATTATTAATAATTATTATTAATTATTATCTTTATTATTTATTATTTATATTTATTATCGTTATCATTTCTTATTTATTATCATTTATTACATTTATTATTGATTATATTTATTCGCCATGATATTTATTATTTATTATCTTTATTAGAGATTAATTTTATGATAATATCTATGTAATCTGCAACTCCAAATAATTTAATTCGGTTTAATTAATAATTGATATCTTTATTTTGATCACTTTGGTGACCTCGAACGTTCGTTTCCCTCCTTTTATTAATTTTAATTCCTTTCATCATTTTGATTTTCTATTCTTAATTATTCTTAATTATTTAATTATCTAATATTATTAATAATTTCATTATTTAATATTATTAATTAATTCATATTTAGGGGAAATGAATAAATTATTTGCCGACCGTGGAATTTTGTGACTTTTTTCGTGTTTTTTTTTTTAATTATCAGCTCCCATTTGAACTTTCATTATTAATTACTTTAATCATTAATTGTTAATTTCCGTTAATTTCCGGTTTATTACCGATTCGATATTAATATTTTTATTTTTATTTTTTACATTTCTGCTTTTATTTTTTGGAATATTTTTGTTTAATCCTTTCCATATTTTCCCGGGTCCCTTGATTATCGTTTATTAGCCTCTAATAAACTTAATTAAATTTTATTAATCCTTAATAATTATTGATAAACCTTTATGCCAATGATGAAATAAATAATTTCATTTTCTTCTCGGTTTTTATTCGTTATTTTCTATTTTTTTTATTATTTTTGGTCCTTTGGAAAAGTTCGGAATTTTTGGTGATAAAGTGAAATAAAAGGGAATTAAACGGAATTAAATGGAATTAAATGGAATTAAATGGAATTAAACGGAATTAAACGGAATTAAATAATTGAGATGAAATAATTGTAATAAAAGAGACGTCAAAACCGGGAAAAAGATAAAGTGGTGTAAAAAAAAGCGTCAAATGAAGGAAAATAAAATAATTCCACATTTGTGTTTTATTTTATTTTATTTTATTAATTTAATTTAATTTAATTTCGTTTTATTTTGTTTATTTTTTTTATTTCGTGCCACTTGAACCGAAACGAAGAATTTGAATCGGATTTAAAAACGGAGTTAAAAAAAGAGGAAATGAAAATGAAAAAACCAAATGAAAGGGTTTTAATGCAAATGATGCACAATTATTTGATATAAAAATAAAAATAAAAATAAAAATAATTCAGATTACAGGACGCACAAATAAAACAATAACGGGAAAAGAAATGGAATTAAGAGGACAATAAATAAATAATAAGGGAATTAAAAATGAAAATGAATAAATAAAATTAAAATTTAATAATGAACAAAAGAAAAATTATTTAATAAAAAGTAAAAGAAATAAAAAAATTGCTATAAAATAAAAATAAATGGAAGTAAGGAAATAAAAAAAATAAATGAAACAAAAATGAAATAAAGTAAAAATAATGGGGAATAAAGCGAATAAAGAATAAAAAGTGTGAATAATTGGAATTTAAAAATAATGGATCAAAAAACGGAATAAAAGAAAATAAAAAGAGGTGAAATCATTAAAATGGAATAAATAAAATCAAAATCAAATAAACAGTAAATGGAGACAGCGGCGAGGGGAAATCCGTGCAATTTATAGAGGAAATGAGTGAAAGGAAAGAAATTTAAAAATAAATTTATGCAGAGGAATTAATTAAATCAAGGAAATAAATTAAAAAGGAATCAAATCAAATAAAATTAATTAAAGGGCGAGCCGATAATCCGTGAAATAAACCCCAAAAATTCTATAAAACAAAAGAAATACGGAAGAATTTGGGAAGAGAAAAAAAAAATTAGGAAGAAAATAAAAGAATTCAAAATAATTTCGTATCAATTAAAAATAAACTGAGAGCGCTCGAAATTAATTCAATCAGGCGAAAAGAACCCCGATTAAACTGAATAAAACTGCGATAAAATTTAAATTAAACAAACAGAACCCCGAACCCCCACCCCAAAAATAAAAAAAACCCCGAGATAAAATCCCGAATTAATTTTTTAATCGTTCAGTAATTAATTAAAAATTAAATCCCCCAAAGTTCCGCCACTGCGCACCTTCCCCTCAGAGCCTCGGGCGCTGATTGGTCGAGAGGGAAACGCGGGAACCAATCAGCGCCGAGCGCGGGAAAGGGCGGCTCCCCGCCCCAGGTCCGCCCGGCAACGCGCTCTGATTGGTCCGGAGCCGCCCCGGGGAACCAATCAGAGGCCGAGAATTCCCCCCCCCCCCCCCCCGCCCCAGTTTCCCCTCAGGGAACCCGGAAATCTCCACAGGGCCCCAAAAACCCGAAATCTGACCCCAAAATCCCCTCAGGGACCCCCAAAAACCCGAAATCTGCCCCCAAAATCTCCTCAGAGCCCCAAAAACCGGAAATCTGCCCCCAAAATCCCCTCAGGGACCCCAAAAACCCGAAATCTGACCCCAAAATCCCCTCAGGGACCCCCAAAACCCCAAAATCTGACCCCAAAATCTCCACAGAGCCCCAAAAACCCGAAATCTGCCCCCAAAATCCCCTCAGGGACCCAAAAACTGAAATCTGACCCCAAAATCCCCTCAGGGACCCCAAAAACCCGAAATCTGACCCCAAAATCCCCCTGGGACCCCAAAAACCCGAAATCTGCCCCCAAAATCTCCACAGGGACCCCAAAACCCCGAAATCTGCCCCCAAAATCCCCTCAGAGCCCCAAAACCCGAAATCTGACCCCAAAATCTCCACAGGGACCCCAAAAACCCGAAATCTGCCCCCAAAATCCCCTCAGGGACCCCAAAAACCCCGAAATCTGCCCCCAAAATCTCCTCAGGACCCCCAAAATTCGTCAAAACTGCCCCAAAATTCCCATTTTTCCCCTCAAAATTCCCATTTTTACCCAAAATTTCCCTCTTTCACCCCCAAAAATTCCCATTTTTTCTCCCCAAATCCCCATTTTTCCCCCAAATTCCCATTTTTCTCCCCAAAAATTCCCATTTTTCCCCAAAAATTCCCATTTTTACCCCAAATTTCCCACTTTCACCCCCCAAAATTCCCATTTTTTCTCCCCAAATCCCCATTTTCCCCCAAAATTCCTATTTTTCTCCCCAAAAATTCCCTTTGCCCCCCCAAAAAATCCCATTTCCCTCCCCAAAAATCCCCGTTTCCTCCCAAAAATCCCCGTTTTTCACCCAAAATTCCCATTTTCGCCCCCAAAATTCCCATTTTCCCCCTAAAAATCCCCGCTTGCCCCCCCAAATTCCCATTTTTACCCAAAATTTCCCACTTTCACCCCAAAAATTCCCATTTTTCCCCAAAATCCCCATTTTTCTGCCCAAAATTTCCCATTTTTACCCAAAATTTCCCACTTTCACCCCCAAAAATCCCCATTTTTCCCCAAAATCCCCATTTTTCTGCCCAAAATTTCCCATTTTTACCCAAAATTTCCCACTTTCACCCCCAAAAATCCCCATTTTTCCCCAAAATTCCCATTTTTCTCCCCCAAATTCCCATTTTTCCCCCCAAATCCCCATTTTTCTCCCCAAAAATTCCCATTTCCCCCCCAAAATTCCCATTTTTCTCCCCAAAATTCCCATTTTTCCCCCCAAATCCCCATTTTTCTCCCCAAAAATTCCCATTTCCCCCCCAAAATTCCCATTTTTCTCCCCAAAATCCCCATTTCCCCCCAAAATTCCTATTTTTCTCCCCAAAAATTCCCTTTGCCCCCCAAAATCCCCATTTTTCTCCCCCAAAATTCCCATTTTTTCACCAAAAATCCCCATTTTTTCTCCCGAAATCCCTATTTTTCCCCAAAATTCCCATTTTTCTGCCCCAAAATTCCCATTTTTCTCCCCAAAATTCCGCATTTCCCCCCCAAAATTCCCATTTTTCACCAAAAATCCCATTTTTTCTCCCCAAATCCCCATTTTTCTCCCCAAAATCCCCATTTTTCTCCCCAAAAATTCTGATTTCCCCCCCAAAAATTCCCATTTCCCTCCCCAAAAATCCCCGTTTTTCCCGAAAAATCCCCATTTTTCCCCAAACCCCCATTTTCCCCCAAATCCCCCCCCTTTCCCCGGCGGTGACGTCACCCCCGTCGCCCCCTCCTCCGGTGACGTCACTTCCGGCCCGGACCCCCGGCCATGGCGGAGCCCCGAGGTGCGGGAAGGACCCGAAACCGCGGGAATTCGCCCCAAAAATCCCGGGGGGAGCGGGGGGGGGAGCGGGGGTTTGGGGGGAAAAATCGGGATTTTGGGAAAATCGGGGCTTTGGGAAAATCGGGGTTTTGGGAAAAATCGGGATTTTGGGAAAATCGGGATTTGGGGGAAAAAACGGGGTTTTGGGGGGAAAAATCGGGATTTTGGGAAAATTGGGGTTTTGGAAAATCGGGGTTTTGGGAAAATCGGGATTTTGGGGAAAAATTGGGATTTTGGGAAAATCGGGATTTTGGGAAAATGGGGATTTTTGGGAGGGGGGAATGGGGATTTTGGGGTGAAAACCCTGGGATTTGGGGAAAAATGGAACTGTGGGGTGAAAAATGGAAATTTTTTGGGTGAGCGATGAGAATTTTGGGGCGAAAAACGCCGATTTTGGGGCGAATAATGACAAATTTGGGTGAAAAATGTCAGATTTTGGGGTGAAAAACGCCGATTTTGGGGTGAAAAATGCCGATTTTGGGGTGAATAATGCCGATTTTGGGGTGAAACCCACTGATTTTGGGGTGAAAAATGCCGATTTTGGGGTGAATAATGACGAATTTGGGTGAAAAATGCCGATTTTGGGGTGAAAACCGCTGGTTTTGGGGTGAAAACGGCCGATTTTGGGGTGAAAAATGCCGATTTTGGGGTGAAAATGCCGATTTTGGGGTGAAAAACGCCGATTTGGGGTGAAAAATGCCGATTTTGGGGTGATTAATGCCGATTTTGGGGTGAAAACCGCTGATTTTGGGATGAAAAATGCCGATTTGGGGTGAAAAATGCCGATTTTGGGGTGAAAACCGCCGATTTTGGGGCAAAGCGCGCCAATTTTGGGGTGAAAAACGCCGATTTTGGGGTGAAAATCGCCGATTTTGGGGTGAAAACCGCTGATTTTGGGGTGAAAAATGCTGAATTTGGGTGAAAAACGTCAGATTTTGGGGTGAAAAATGGCAAATTTGAGCAAATAACTCCAATTTTGGGGTGAAAAATGCCGATTTTGGGGTGAAAACTGCCGATTTTGGGGTGAAAACTGCTGATTTTGGGGTGAAAAATGCCAATTTTGGGGTGAAAAATGCTGATTTTGGGGTGAAAAATGCCGATTTTGGTGTGAAAAATGCCGATTTTGGGGCGAATAATGCCGATTTTGGGGTGAATAATGCCGATTTTGGGGTGAAAAATGCCAATTTTGGGGTGAAAACCGCTGATTTTGGGGTGAATAATGCCAATTTTAGGGTGAAAACCCCCTATTTTGGGGTGAAAAATGCCGATTTTGGGGTGAAAACTGCCGATTTTGGGGCGACGCGCGCCGATTTGGAGGCGGCCCCGCCCTGACGCTCCTCTCTCTCCCTGTCTCCGTGTTCCCCCCCCCCTCCCCCAGCCCCCTCCCCGCCCTCCCCCCCCCCGGCCCCTCCCCCCGCGCCGGAGCTGCGGCTGATCCTGGAGGAGCTGCGGCAGCTGCACCAGCGGCAGCTCCTGCAGATGCAGCTGACGCAGGACATCTGCCGCCAGCTGCTGCTGCTGGGGGCGCTGGAGCCGCCCCCCAAGCCGCCCCCCGCCGCCGGCCCCCGCTTCCTGCTGCTGCCGCCCTTGGCCAAGCCGCAGCGCTCCGGCTTCGCCGTGGCCTTGGCCTCCACCTTGGGGCTGGGCTCCGTCTCGTCCCTGGCCTCCACCTTGGGCTCCTCGCTGGGTTCCTCGGCGGCGCCGGCGAGCTCCAGGCCGGCGGCGGGGCCCAAGGGGTCGAGGGGGTCGGCGGCGGGGGCGAAGGGGTCGACGTTGAGGTCGGCGTTGGGTTCGGCGGCGGCGTTGGGGTCGGCGGGGCCATCGTTGGGTTCAGCGTTGGGTTCTTCGTCATCGTTGGGTTCAACGTTGGGTTCAACGGGGCCATCGTTGGGTTCAGCGCCATCGTTGGGTTCAACATCAGTGTTGGGCCCAACGTTGGGTTCTTCGTCATCGTTGGGTTCAACGTTGGGTTCAGCGCCATCGTTGGGTTCAACGGGGCCATCGTTGGGTTCAACGTTGGGTTCTTCGTCATCGCTGAGGTCAACGTTGGGTTCTTCATCGTCGTTGGCTTCTTTGCCGTCGTTGGGCCAGCGTTGGGTTCAACGTCGTCGTTGGGGTCAAAGGGATCAACGTTGGGTCCAGCGTTGGGTTCAACGCCATCGTTGGGCCCAACGTTGGGTTCAACATCAACGTTGGGTTCTTCTTCATCGTTGGGCCCAACGTTGGGTTCTTCGTCACCCTTGGGCCCAACGTTGGGTTCTTCGCCGTCGTTGGTGTCGAAGAGCTCAACGTTGGGCCCAGCCTTGGGTCCTTCTCCGTCGCTGGGCCCGCCCTCGGGCTCCCCGGCCCCCGGCCGCCCCCCGCCGCGCCCGGCGGCTCCCGGCGCGCCCCGGCGCGGCTGCGGCTCCTGCGGGAGGCCGTCGGGGGGCGCCGGGCGCGGCAGGGCCGGGCGCGCTCGCCGGCGCCCGAGCGGCCGTTCCGCTGCGCCGCCCGCGCCGGCCTCAAGGTTCAGCAGCGCCGGCACCGGGAGCGCGGGAGCGCGGCGGCGCCGCGGCGCGGGGAGGAGGTGAGGGGGTCACGGGGTCACGGGGGGGGGGGGGTCGGCGGTGGGGTCACGGGGTCGGGGTTGGGGTCACAGGGTCAAGGTTGGGGTCATGGGGTCAGGTTTGGGGTCACTGGGTCATGGTTGGGGTCTGGGGGTCAAGGTTGGGGTCATGGGGTCAGGGTTGGGGTCACGGGGTCAGGGTTGGGGTCACGGGGTCGGGGTTGGGGTCACGGGGTCAGGGTTGGGGTCACGGGGTCATGGTTGGGGTCACGGGGTCATGGTAGGGGGCACGGGGTCATGGTTGGGGTCACGGGTCATTTTTGGGGTCAATGGTCAAGGTTTGGGTCAGTGGGTCAGCAGTGGGGTCACGGGGTCAAGGTTGGGGTCAATGGGACAAAGTTTGGGTCAGTGGGTCATGGTTGGGGTCACGGGGTCAGTGGTGGGGTCAAGGGGTCATGGTTGGGGTCAAGGGGTCAAGGTTTGGGGTCATGGGGTCAGGGTTGGGGTCACAGGGTCAGGGTTGGGGTCACGGGGTCAGATTTGGGGTCACGGGGTCGGGGTTGGGGTCAAGGGGTCAAGGTTGGGGTCACGGGGTCATGGTTGGGGTCACTGGGTCAGGTTTGGGGTCACTGGGTCAAGGATGGGGTCAAGGGGTCAGATTTGGGGTCATGGGGTCAGGGTTGGGGTCACGGGGTCAGGGTTGGGGTCATGGTGTCAGGTTTGGGGTCACTGGGTCATGGTTGGGGTCATGGGGTCAGCTCTGGGGTCACGGGGTCACATTGGGGTCAGTGGGTCAGTGGTGGGGTCAGGGGGTCAAGATTGGGGTCACGGGGTCAGATTTGGGGTCACGGGGTCAGATTTGGGGTCACGGGGTCAGCGATGGGGTCAAGGGTCAAGGTTGGGGTCACGGGGTCAGATTTGGGGTCACAGGGTCAAAGTTGGGGTCACGGGGTCAGATTTGGGGTCTCTTGGTCAGCAGTGGGGTCACGGGGTCAGGTTTGGGGTCACTGGGTCAGGTTTGGGGTCATGGGGTCATGGTTGGGGTCACTGGGTCAGGGTTGGGGTCACGGGGTCAAGGTTGGGGTCAAGGGGTCAGGGTTGGGGTCATGAGGTCAAGGGGTCAAGGTTGGGGTCATGGGGTCAAGGTTGGGGTCAAGGGGTCATAGTTGGGGTCTCTGGGTCAGCAGTGGGGTCACGGGGTCAGGGTTGGGGTCACTGGGTCAAGGTTGGGGTCACGGGGTCACATTGGGGTCATGGGGTCAGGTTTGGGGTCTGGGGGTCAAGGTTGGGGTCTGGGGGTCAGCAGTGGGGTCACGGGGTCAAGGTTGGGGTCATGGGGTCAGATTTGGGGTCATGGGTCATGGTTGGGGTCACGGGGTCAAGATTTGGGTCATTGGGTCAGCTCTGGGGTCACAGGGTCACATTGGGGTCAGTGGGTCAGCGATGGGGTCAAGGGGTCAAGGTTGGGGTCACGGGGTCAAGGTTGGGGTCACGGGGTCAGGGTTGGGGTCACAGGGTCAGAGTTGGGGTCACGGGGTCAGATTTGGGGTCATGGGGTCAGCAGTGGGGTCATGGGTCAGGTTTGGGGTCACAGGGTCATGGTTGGGGTCACGGGGTCACATTGGGGTCAGTGGGTCAGGTTTTGGGTCACGGGGTCATGGTTGGGGTCACGGGGTCAGATTTGGGGTCATGGGGTCAGCAGTGGGGTCAAGGGGTCAAGCTTGGGGGGGTCAGCGGCTCAAGGCGGGGTCAAAGGTCAAGCTCGGGGTCAGGGGGTCACTCTGGGGTCACCCCACAGGTCCTCCTGGAAGTGACCACGCCCCCCCAGCCTCCGGCCACGCCCCCCCTGCCCAGCCCGGGGGGTCAAGAGGTCAAACCTGGCCCCGCCCACCCCGCCGGAAGCCACGCCCCCTTCCCCCCCGCCCGGCCCCGCCCCCTCCGAGACCTCCAAGCTCCAGGAATTGGTGGAAAAATTGGAATTTCCCGACTCCTGCCCCTCCCCCAGCCGCCAGGGCGGCTTCCGGAACGTTCCCGGGGCCGTTCCGGGTGGGAATCCCGCGATTTCGGGTGGGAATCCCGCGATTTCGGGCGGGAATTCCGCGATTTCGGGTGGGAATCCCGCGATTTTGGGTGGGAATTCTGCGATTTCGGGTGGGAATTCTGCGATTTTGGGCGGGAATTCAGCGATTTTGGGTGGGAATTCAGCGATTTCGGGCGGGAATTCCGTGATTTCGGGTGGAATTCCGCGATTTCGGGTGGGAATTCTGCGATTTCGGGCGGGAATTCTGCAATTTTGGGTGGGAATTCAGCGATTTCGGGTGGGAATCCCGCGATTTCGGGTGGGAATTCCGCGATTTCGGGTGGGAATTCTACGATTTCGGGTGGGAATCCCTCAATTTTGGGCAGGAATTCAGCGATTTTGGGTGAGAATTCCGCGATTTTGGGCGGGGAATTCAGCGACTTTGGGTGGGAATCCCTCAATTTTGGGTGGGAATTCAGCGATTTTGGGTGAGAATTCCGCAATTTTGGGCGGGAATCCCTCGATTTTGGGCAGGAATCCACCAATTTTGGGCGGGAATTCCCTGATTCCGAGCGGGAATTCCCTGATTCCAGGTGGGAATTCCTCAATTTTGGGTGGGAATTCCCCGATTCGGGGTGGGAATCCTTTGATTCCGGGCGGGAATTCTGTGGTTTTGGGTGGGAATTCCCCGATTCCGAGCGGGAATCCCTCGATTCCGGGTGGGAATCCTTTGATTCCGGGCGGGAATTCCATGGCTTTAGGTGGGAATTCCCCGATTTTGGGTGGAAGTTCTGTCATTCCGGGCGGGAATTGCCCCGTTTCCTGCGGGACCCCGCCGGTCCCGGGGCTCCCTCACCTGTGCCAGGTGTGTGGGCGTGGCCGGGACCCCCAAACCCCCAAACCGGGGGAGCCCCGGGAGGAAGAGGAGGAAGAGGAAGACATGGAGGGGTCAGACCCCCCCGAAATGGCGGCAGAGCCCGAAAACACCGATGCACGAGGGCAGGTGAGCGGGGGGGACCCCAAAATCCCCCAATTTCTCCCCAAAATTTCCCCCAAATTCACATTTTTTTAAGGACGCATCCTTTTTTTTCCTTCCCTTCAGGCGCCCCCAAACCGGACCCCGACCCCCGCCGGTGACCCCGAAACCTCGGGGGAGTAGTTTAGGAATTAGCGTGGGGGGGGAGGAAGCTCCAAAAATTCCTCTCGGGATTCCTAGAATTCCCACAAAAAATAAAACAAACAACAAAAAAACCCCCAAAATCTCCTCCAGCCTCCCATGTAGCAGCCGATTAAAGCCCTCTGCCGACCCCCGCCGTTATCCCGTGCGTGATTTGAGGGTGGTGGGGTGGGGAAAAAAAGCGCGACCCCAAAAATGGAGAAATCGCCCCAAAATTGGGAGAAATCGCCCCAAAATTGAGAGGAATCGCCCCAAAAGTCCGCCCCACAAAATGGCGGCGCCCACAACCAAGATGGCGGCGGCGGCGCCGCGCCCTCAGCGGGGCGTGGCCAGCGCGCAAAATGGCGGCGGTTGCCGGGGCAACGAGACGCGGAAAAATGGCGGCGGTTGCCAAAGTAACCGTGAGGCGGGGGCGTCTTGCCCGTGCTCAAAATGGCGGCGGCGTGAGCTCACGGGGGCGTGGCCAGCGCGGGAAATGGCGCCAGTTGCCATGGCAACGGAACGCGCGGGAAATGCCCGCGCTCAAAATGGCGGCGGTCGCTGTGGAAATAACGGGGCCGCTGCCCGTACTCAAAATGGCGGCGGTCGCCGCTCTGCCCTCACCGCGGCGGCCCCGGGACTCAAAACGCCGCCGGTTTTTATCGGAATAAAACGCGGGAAAGGCGAGGGTTGCACGGAAACGGCGCGGCGGGAATTCCGCGAGTTTTAAAAAAGCCGCCACAGAAATTCTCGGGGTGTGTGTGTGAGGGGCGGCACTGCCAGCTCTCAAAATGGCGGCGGTCGCCGTGGAAACGCTGGTTTGGGTGCCCGTACTCAAAATGGCGGCCGTCGCCATGGAAACAACGAGCGCTGCCCTTATTCAAAATGGCGGCGGTCACCATGGAAACAACGCAGGCGCTGCCCTTACTCAAAATGGCGGCGGTCGCCATGGAAACAACGCAGGCGCTGCCCTTACTCAAAATGGCGGCGGTCGCCATGGAAATAACAGGCGCTGCCCTTACTCAAAATGGCGGCGGCTGCTTCAGGGCGGCCCCGCTCGGTTCCGCTTCCGGCGGCGTGAGGCGGCGCGGGCCCGGCGGGGAGCGGGAGGGTCGCGGCCGCGCTCTGTCGCGACAGGGTCGCGATCGGGGCCATGTCGGACACGTGGAGCTCGATCCAGGCGCACAAGAAGCAGCTGGACTCGCTCCGGGAGCGGCTGCAGCGCCGCAGGAAGCAGGACCCGCTCGGCGGCGGCGGTGAGGGCGCCGGGGGTTGGGGGGGGGGCGCGGTTCCTGAGGGGGCAGGGGTTAATTAGTGGGGTTAATGAGGGGTTAGAGGTTAATTAGTGGGGTTAATGGGGGGTCAGGGGTTAATTATGGGGTCAACAAGGGGTTAATTAGTGAGGTAATTGAGGGACCAACGGTAAAATGGGGGGGGGTTCTGGGGTTAATGAGGGGTCAGGCTTTAATTATAAAGCGGGAATTAGTGAAGGGCTGGGTTTTAATTGGAGGGTGCAGGTTAATTAGGGGTACCCGTTTAATCAGCAGCGGGGGTTTAATTAAGGATGGGGGTTAAACAAGCGCTTAATTAGGAATGAGGAGTTAATTAAGAACGCGGGGTTATTAAGGGCCTACTTAAGACTGAGAGCTTAATTAAGAGGTTAATTAAGATAGCAGCGTGTATTAATTAAGAGCCCGCCGTTAATTACCCTGCCCCCCCCCCCACAGACCCCCGCCATGACCTGTCCCTGGCCACGCCCCCCCGCACCGGCAGCCCCGCCCCCCTCGGGCCCCACCCCGCCGGGCCCCGCCTCGGGGGGCGCGAACTCGCTGGGCCCCGCCCCCTGCGGCGCCCCCTCCCCTCCCGGGGGTCCCGAGGGGGTCCCGGGGGAGCCCCCGGAGCCCGACCCGGCGCTGGAGCGGCGCCTGCTGCTGCACCTGTCCGACCTGGCGCTGCCCCTGCCCACCGACGCCCGCAGCCATCCGCGCCGCCATCGCCGGGGTACGGGGGGGGGGACGCACCTGGGGGCGGGGGGGGGGGGGCTCCTGGGGCACACCTGGGCACACCTGGGCACACCTGAGGGCGGGGGGATTCACCTGGGGCACGCCTGGGCACACCTGGGCACACCTGGGCACACCTGGGGGCAGGGGGATTCACCTGGGCACACCTGGGCACACCTGGGCACACCTGAGGGCAGGGGGATTCACCTGGGGCACACCTGGGCACACCTGGGGATGGGGGGGATGCACCTAGCACACACCTGGGCACACCTGGGATACACCTGGGCACGCCTGGGTACACCTGGGATACACCTGGGCACACCTGGGGATGGGGGGAACAGACCCAGCACACACCTGGGCACACCTGGGCACACTTTGGGGTGGGGGGATTCACCTGGAGCACGCTTGGGCACACCTGGGTACACCCGAGTACACCTGGGCACACCTGGGGATGAGGGGATGCACCTAGCACACACCTGGGGCACACCTGGGCACACCTGGGTACACCTGGGGCACACCTTGGTACACCTGGGTACACCTGGGCACACCTGGGTACACCTGGGGCACACCTGGGCATGGGGGAGACACACCTGGGCACACCTGGGGGCACCTGGGCACACCTGGGGGCGGGGCGGATGCACCTAGGGCACACCTGGGCATACCCGGGTGTATCCAGGTGTATCCGGGTACCCCCAGGTGTGCCCAGGTGTATCCCAGGTGTGCGCCAGGTGTGCCCAGGTGCATCCCAGGTGTATCCGGGTACCCCCAGGTGCCCCCAGGTGCATCCCAGGTGTACTCAGGTACCCCCAGGTGTGCCCAGGTGCCCCCAGGTGTATCCCAGGTGTATCCAGGTGCCCCCAGGTGTGCCCCAGGCGCCCCCCCCGGTGTACCCAGGTGTGCCCAGGTGTGCCCGGGTGCGCCCAGGTGTGCCCAGTCTCTCCCCCTCTCTCCCCCGCGCCGCAGGGCGACTCGCAGGTGACGCTGCAGGCGGTGGAGAGCCTCCTGCACAAGTTCGCGGCGCAGGAGCTGATCGAGGTGCGCCGGGGGCTGCTGCAGGACGGCCCCACGCTGGTCACCTGCGCCGACCACTCCAAGCTGTCGGCCATGACGGGCGTGGTGGCGGCCGAGCGGCGCCGGGCGGAGCGGGCGGGGCCGGGCGGGGCCGGGGCGGGGGGCGGGGGCGGGCGGGGGGCGGGGCGGGGGGCGGGGCGGGGGAGGGGAAGGAGGCCAAGCGGTGCCGGCGGGCGGCGGCGTCGGACGTGGACCTGGAGATCGAGAGCCTGCTGAGTCAGCAGTCCACCAAGGGAGCAGCAGAGCAAGAAGGTGAGCGGGGGTGGGGAAGGGAAAGGGGGTTTGGGGGGGGGGTTTAGAGTGGGCGGGGGTGGGGCTTGGGAGGGGTTTTAAGATGGTGGGGTGTCAAGGTGGCGGGGTTTTCAAGATGGCGGCTGGGATGGCGGGGTTTTCAAGATGGCGGCTAAGATGGCGGGGTTTCAAGATGGCGGGGTTCCAAGATGGCAGCTAAGATGGCAGGGTTTCAAGATGGCGGCTAAGATGGCGGGGTTTTCAAGATGGCGGCTAAGATGACGGGGTTTCAAGATGGCGGCTAAGATGGCGGGGTTTTCAAGATGGCGGCTAAGATGGCAGGTTGTCAAGATGGCGGCTAAAATGACGGGTGTTTCAAGATGGTGGGGTTCCAAGATGGTAGATTTTTAGGATGGCGGGCTTTTCAAGATGGCAGTTAAGATGACGGGGTTTTCAAGATGGCAGCTAAGATGGCGGGGGTTTCAAGATGGCGGCTAAGATGGCGGGGTTTTCAAGATGGCGGGGTTCCAAGAGGGCGGCCTTTTAAGATGGCGGGGTTTTCAAGATGGCAGCTAAGATGGCGGGGTTTCAAAATGGTGGCTAAGGGGGTGGGTTTTCAAGATGGCGGCTAAGATGGCGGGGTTCCAAGATGGCGGCTTTTCAATATGGCGGCTTTTTAAGATGGCTGGTGGAGGCCTCAAGTTGGTGGGCAGAGCCTAAAAATGGCGGGAAAATCCTGAGGGCGGAGGGCGGAGCTTAAAAAAGGCGGGAAAATCCTGAGGGCGGAGGGCGGAACCTGAAGATGGCGGGCAGCTCCTGAGGGCAGCGGGAGGAACTTGAACATGGGCAGATCCTGAGGGTGGAGGGCGGAACCTGAAGATGGGAAAATCCTGAGGGCAGTGGGAGGAGCCTAAAAATGGCGGGAAAATTGTGAGGGCGGAGGAAGAAACCTGAGGGCGGTGGGTGGAGCCTAAAAAAGGCGGGAAAATCCTGAGGGTGACAGGAGGAACCTGAAGATGGGAAAATCCTGAGGGCAGAGAGTGGAGCTTAAAAAAGGTGGGAAACTCCTGAGGGTGACAGGAGGAACTTGAACATGGGCAGATCCTGAGGGCGGAGGGTGGAACCTGAAGAGAGGAAAATCCTGAGGGCGGTGGGAGGAGCCTAAAAAAGGCGGGAAAATCCTGAGGGCAGTGGGAGGAGCCTAAAAAAGGCGGGAAACTCCTGAGGGCGGAGGGCGGACCCTGAAGATGGCGGGCAGCTCCTGAGGGCGGCGGCGGCCGCACCCGGGCGCAGGTGAGCCAGGAGATCCTGGAGCTGCTCAACACCACGACGGCCAAGGAGCAGTCGATCGTGGAGAAGTTCCGGTCGCGGGGCCGGGCGCAGGTGCAGGAGTTCTGCGACCACGGCACCAAGGAGGAATGCGTCAAGGCCTCGGGCGCCGAGCGGCCCTGCCGCAAGCTGCACTTCCGGTGCGGGCGAGGGGGAAATGCGCTTCCGGGTGGGGTTAATTGGGGATTTGGGGGGGGTTAATTGGGGATTTTGGGGGGTTAATTGGGATTTTGGGGGGTTAATTGGGGATTTGGGGGAATTGGGGTTTTTGGGGGGTTAATTGGGGATTTGGGGGGGTTAATTGGGGTTTTGGGCGGTTAATTGGGGATTTGGGGGGTTAATTGGTTTTTTTTAGGGGGTTAATTGGGATTTTGGGGGGTTAATTGGGTTTTTTGGGGGGTTAATTGGGGATTTGGGGAGGTTAATTGGGATTTTGGGGGGTTAATTGGGGATTTGGGGGGGTTAATTGGGGATTGGGGGGGTTAATTGGGGATTTTGGGGGGTTAATTGGGATTTTGGGGGGTTAATTTGGCTTGGGGGGGTTTTGGGGGGTTAATTGGGGATTTTGGGAGATAATTGCAATTAAACCCTAAAAAATCCTCAAAAATCCCACCAGAAAACCCTCAAACACCCCCCCAATCCTCAAAAACAATCGCCCAAAACCGTGAAAAAAACCCCAAAACCCCTCAAAAAAAACCACACCACAAACCAACCCCTCAACCCCTCCAAAACCCTCAAAAAAAACCAAACCAAAAGCACCTCAAAGCCCCCCCACCCCAAAACCCCCCCACCCCACAAAAACCCCCACCCTAAACCCCACCAAACCCCCAACCAAAAACCAACCAAACCCTCAACACCCCCCCACACCCAAAAACCCACCAAAAACCCCCAAACCCCCAAAAACCCTCAAAAACCCCCCAACACCCTCACAACCCCAAACCCCCTCAAAACCCTCAAAAAAACCCCCCAAAACCCTCAAAACAAAAAACCCCAACCAAACCCCCTCAAAACCCCCCAAAACCCCTCAAAACCCCCCCAAACCCTCAAAAACCCCACCCAAACCCCCTCAAAACCCTCCAAAAAACCCCCCAAACCCCCTCAAACAAACCCCCCAAACCCTCAAAAAACCTAACCCCACAAAACCCCCTCAAAACCCCCCCAAACCCTCAAAAAAAACCCCCAAACCCTCAAAAACCCCCCAAAAACCCTCAAAACCCCCCAAAACCCTAAAAAAAACCCCCAAAACCCTCAAAAAAAACCCCCCCCCAACAAAACCCCCTCAACCCCCCCCAACCCTCAACCCAACCCCCCTAACACCCACAAAAAACCCCCCAAAAAACCCCCACCAACAAACCCCCAAAACCCCACCCACAAAACCACCCAAAAACCCCACCAAAAACCCCTCAAACACCCTCAAAAAACACAACACCAACCAAAACCCCTCAAAACCCCCCAAAAACCCTCAAAAACCCCCAAACCCCAAAAAACCGTCAAAAAAACCCCTCAAAAAACCCTCAAAACCCCCCTCAAACCCTCAAACCCCCCCCCCCCAAAACCTCAACCCCCCCCAACCCTAAAAAACCCCCTCCAAACCCTCAAAAAAAATAAAAACCAAACCAAAAACCCCTCCAAGCCCTTAAAAAAAACCCCCAAAAACCTCAAAACCCCCCCAAAACCCTCAAAAAACCCTCAAAAAACCCCCGAAAACCCTAAAAAAACCTGTAAAAAAAACCCTCAAAAAACTTCAAAAAACCCCCCAAACCCTCAAACCCCCCCCCAAACCCCCTCAAAAACCTCTCAAAACCCTCCAAACCCTTAAAAAAAATCCCAAAACCCTCAAAAACCCCTCAAAAAACCCCTCAAAAAACCCTCAAACCCTCCCAAACCCCTCCAAAAAAACCCCCAAAAACCCCCTCAAAAAACCCCCCAAAACCCTAAAAAAACCCTCAAAAACCCTCAAAAAAACCCCCCCAAAACCCTAAAAAACCCCTCAAAACCCTCAAAAAAAAGAAAAACCAGACCAAAAACCTCCCAAAAACCCTCAAAAAAACCCCAAAACCCTCAACCCCCCCAAAACCCTCAAAAAAACCCCCAAAACCCTCAACCCCCCCGAAAACCCTCAAGAAACCCTCAAAAAACCCCCGAAAACCCTAAAAAAACCTGTAAAAAAACCCCTCAAAAAACCTTCAAAAAACCCCCAAACCCCCTCAACCCCTCCCCAAACCCCCTCAAAAACCTCTCAAAACCCCTCCAAACCCTTAAAAAAAATCCCAAAACCCTCAAAAACCCCTCAAAAAACCCCTCAAAAAACCCTCAAACCCCCCCAAAGCCCTCCAAAAAAACTCCCAAAAACCCCTCAAAACCCCCCCCCAAAACCCTAAAAAACCCCTCAAAACCCTCAAAAAAAAGAAGAAAAACCAAACCAAAAACCCTAAAAAAACCCCCAAACCCCCTCAAAACCCCCCCAAAAACCCCCCCAACCCCCCAACTTTTAAATTCAGGATTAATTATTTCCCGCCCCCCCCGCGCGCAGGCGCATCATCAACAAGCACACGGACGAGTCGCTGGGCGACTGCTCCTTCCTCAACACCTGCTTCCACATGGACACGTGCAAGTACGTGCACTACGAGATCGACGCCTGCGCCGCCGCCGCCTCGCCGCCCCGCAGCCCCGGGCGCGCGCGGCCGCGCCAGCGCTCCCCCCCGGCCGAGCTGGCGCGGGCGCCTCCGCCCGACGCGGGCGCCGACCGCCTCTTCCCGCCCCAGGTGAGGCCGCCGGGGCCCGGCTTTGCTCCGCCTCGCTTGGGGTCGGGGTTTGGTTTGGTTTATTTTTATTTTAGTTTTATTTTCCCTTTCCTGAGGGGATCCCGTTTTCCCGCCATTTTCTGAGGCGATTCTGTTTCCCGCCATTTTCTGAGGCGATTCCGTTTCCCGCCTTTTTCTGAGGGGATTCAATTTCCCGCCATTTTCTGAGGGGATTCAGTTTCCCGCCTTTTTCTGAGGGGATTCAGTTTCCCGCCTTTTTCTGAGGCGATCCCGTTTTCCCGCCATTTTCTGAGGGGATTCAATTTCCCGCCATTTTCTGAGGCGCCTTTGCTGTTTCTGACTCAATTTTTCCCCATTTCCCCCCATTTTCCCCCATTTCCTCCCGTTTTTCCCCCCTTTTCCCCCCATTTTTTCCCCATTTTCCCCCCATTTCCCCGTTTTTTCCCCATTTCCCCCCATTTCCCCCCCATTTTTTCCCCCACTTTCCCCCATTTCCCCCCCCGTTTTCCCCATTTCCCCCCATTTTCTCCCGTTTTCCCCCCATTTTTCCCATTTCCCCCCACTTTCCCCCCATTTTTCCCCCGTTTTCCCCCCATTTCCCCCACTTTCCCCGTTTTTCCCACATTTTCCCTCATTTTCCCCCCGTTTTTTCCCGTTTTTTCCCCCATTTCCCCCCCATTTTTCCCGTTTTTCCCTGTTTTCCCCCCGTTTTTCCCCGCTCCGCAGTGGATCTGCTGCGACATCCGCTACCTGGACGTTTCCATCCTGGGCAAGTTCGCCGTGGTGATGGCGGATCCGCCCTGGGACATCCACATGGAGCTGCCCTACGGGACGCTGACGGACGACGAGATGCGGCGCCTCAACATCCCCGTGCTGCAGGACGAGGGCTTCCTCTTCCTCTGGGTCACCGGCAGGTCGGAGCCGGGGGGACCCCAAAACCTGCCGGGATTCGCCCCAAAATCCATCGGGATTCACCCCAAAACCTGCCGGGATTCGCCCCAAAATCCATCCGGATTCACCCCAAAATCCATCGGGATTTAGCCACAAAAATCCATCGGGATTCACCCCAAAACCCGCCGGGATTCACCCCAAAATCCATCGGGATTTAGCCCCAAACCCGCCGGGGTTCGCCCCAAAAATCCATCGGGATTTAGCCCAAAATCCATCGGGATTCAGCCCAAAATCCATTGGGATTCGCCCCAAAAATCCGTCGGGATTTAGCCCAAAATCCATCAGGATTCGCCCCAAAAATCCGTCGGGATTCACCCCAAAATCCATCAGGATTTAGCCCCAAAATCCATCGGGATTCACCCAAAACCCGCCGGGGTTCGCTCCAAAAATCCATCGGGATTCGCCCCAAAATTCATTGGGATTCACCCCAAAATCCATCGGGATTTAGCCAAAATCCATCGGGATTCAGCCCAAAACCCACCGGGATTCGGCCCAAAATCCATTGGGATTCACCCCAAAAATCCATCGAGATTCACCCCAAAGTTCATTGAGATTCACCCCAAAACCTGCCGGGATTCGCCCCAAAAATCCATCGGGATTCACCCCAAAACCCGCCGGGATTCGGCCCAAAACCAACCGGGATTCACCCCTAAATCTATCGGGATTTAGCCCAAACCCGCCGGGATTCGCCCAAAGTTCATTGAGATTCACCCCAAAATCCATCGGGATTTAGCCCAAAACCCGCCGGGATTCACCCCAAAATCCATTGGGATTTAGCCCAAATCCGCGGGTTCGCCCCAAAATCATCAGGATTCACCCCAAAATCCATCAGGATTCACCCCAAAATCCATCGGGATTCGCCCCAAAAATCCATCGGGATTCACCCCAAACCTGCCAGGATTCACCCCAAAAATCCATCGGGATTTAGCCCCAAACCCGCCGGGGTTCACCCCAAAATCCATTGGGTTTAGCCCAAAATTCATTGGGATTCACCCCAAAATCCATCAGGATTCGCCCCAAAAACGCGCCGGGATTCGCCCCCCAAACCCGCCAGGATTCGCCCCAAAAATCCATCAGGATTCGCCCCAAAATCCATCAGGACTTAGCCCAAAATCTTCCGGGATTCACCCCAAAAATCCATCGGGATTCACCCAAAACCTGCTGGGATTCGCCCAAAATCCATTGGGATTTAGCCCAAATCCGCCGGGGTTCGCCCCAAAATCCATCAGGATTCACCCCAAAATCCATCAGGATTCACCCCAAAACCGCCAGGGTTCGCCCCAAAATCCATCAGGATTCACCCCAAAATCCATCGGGATTCGCCCCAAAAATCCATCGGGATTTAGCCCAAACCCATCGGGATTCACCCCAAAATCCATCAGGATTTAGCCCAAAATCCATCGGGATTCACCCCAAAACCCGCCGGGGTTCGCCCCAAAACCTGCCGGGATTTAGCCCCAAACCCGCCAGGATTCGCCCCAAAATCCATCGGGATTCGCCCCAAAGTTCATTGAGATTCACCCCAAAACCCGCCGGGATTCGCCCAAAATCCATCGGGATTCACCCCAAAATTCACCGGGATTCACCCCAAAGTTCATTGAGATTCACCCCAAATCTTCCGGGATTCACCCCAAAAATCCATCAGGATTCACCCAAAATCCATTGGGATTTAGCCCCAAACCCGCCGGGATTCGCCCCCAAAATCCATTGGGATTCACCCCAAAATCCATCAGGATTCACCCCAGAACCTGCCGGGATTGACCCCAAAATCCATCGGGATTCAGCCCCAAAAATCCATCAGGATTTAGCCTCCAAATCCATCGGGATTTAGCCCAAAACCCGCCAGGATTCACCCCAAAGTTCATTGAGATTCACCCCAAAATCTTCCGGGATTCACCCCAAAATCCATCAGGATTCACCCCAAAATCCATCAGGATTCACCCCAAAAATCCATCAGGATTCACCCCAAAACCTGCCAGGATTCACCCCAAAAATCCATCGGGATTCGCCGCAAAATCCATCGGATTCACCCAAAACCCGCTGGGATTCGCCCCAAAAATCCATCAGGATTTAGCCCCAAACCTACCGGATTCACCCCAAAATCCATCGGGATTCACCCCAAACCCCCTCAGAAACCCCCCAAATCCCAATTTCCCCTTCCACAACCCCCAAATCCCCTCTATCCCCCAAAAATCCCCCTCTATCCCCCCAAATCCCAATTTCCCTCCCAAATTCCCATTTTTCCCCCTACAATCCCAATTTTCCTCCCCAAAATCCCAATTTCTCCCCCCCAAAAACCCCAATTTTTCCCAAAATCCAATTTCCCCCCCCCAAATCCCATTTTTCCCCAAAATCTCCCAATTTTCCCCCAAATTCCCAATTTCCCCCCCCCAAATCCAATTTTCCCCCCCAAAATCCCAATTTCTCCCCCCAAAATCCCAATTTTTCCCCTAAAATCCCAATTTTCCCCCCCCCAAATCCCAATTTTCCCCAAAATCCCGATTTTTTCCCATTCCAGGGCCATGGAGCTGGGCCGTGAATGCCTCAACCTCTGGGGGTGAGTTCTGGGGTTCGCTCCCCTCCAAAAAAATCCTCAAAAAATCCCAAATCCCTCCTCAAAAAATCCCAAACCCTCCCCAAAAAATCCTAAAAAAATCCCAAATCCCTCCCCCAAAAATCCCAAACCCCTCCCCAAAAAATCCTCAAAAAATCCCCAAATCCTTCCCCAAAAATCCCAAACCCCTCCCCAAAAAATCCCAAATCCTTCCCCAAAAAATCCTAAAAAAATCCCAAATCTCTCCCCCAAAAAATCCCAAATCCCTCCCCAAAAAATCCTCAAAAAATCCCAAACCCCTCCCCAAAAAATCCCAAATCCTTCCCCAAAAAATCCTCAAAAAATCCCAAATCCTTCCCCAAAAAATCCCAAATCCCTCCCCAAAAAATCCTCAAAAAATCCCAAATCCCTCCCCAAAAAATCCAAAACCTCCTAAAAATCCTCCCCCAAAAGAGCCCCAAAACCTCTTAAAAAATAATAAAAAAACAACCCCAAAAAACCCCCAAAAAACCCCTAAAAAAATTCAAAAAAAAATTCCAAAAGAGCCCCAAAAACCTCTTTAAAAATAAAAATTAAAAAAACCCCAAAAAACCCAAAAAACCCCCTAAAAAATTCCAAAAAAATTCCCAAAACCCCCCAAAAACCTCTTTAAAAATCCAAAAAAACCCCTAAAAAACCTCCAAAAATCCCCTAAAAAACCTCCAAAAAACCCTAAAAAATTCCAAAAGAGCCCAAAAACCTCTTAAAAAATAAAATTTAAAAAAACCTAAAAAACCCAAAAAACCCCCCAAAAAAGTCCAAAAAAAATTTCTAAAAACCCCCAAAAACCTCTTAAAAAATTAAAAAAAACCACTAAAAAACCTCCAAAAACCCCCTAAAAAATTCCAAAAAAATCCCAAAAATCCCCCAAAATCTCTTTAAAAATAATAATAGAAAACCCCCTAAAAAACCCCAAAAACCCCCTAAAAAAATTCCAAAAAAATTTCCAAAAATCCCCAAAAAACTTGATAAAAATAATAATAAAAAAAACCCTTAAAAACCAAAAAAAACCCCTAAAAAATTCCAAAAAAATCCCAACCCCCCCCAAAACCTCTTAAAAAATCCAAAAAAACCCCTAAAAAATTCCAAAAGAGCCCCAAAAACTTCTTAAAAAATAATAAAAAAACCCCTAAAAAACCCCCCTAAAAAAATTCCAAAAAAATTTCCAAAAATCCCCAAAAACCTCTTTAAAAAATAATTTAAAAAAACCCTAAAAAACCCCTAAAAACCCCTAAAAAAATTTAAAAAAAAAAATTCCAAAAACCTCTTTAAAAAAATAAAAATAAAACCCCCCGAACGCCGGCAGGTACGAGCGCGTGGACGAGATCATCTGGGTGAAGACGAATCAGCTGCAGCGAATCATCCGCACCGGGCGCACGGGGCACTGGCTGAACCACGGCAAGGAGCACTGCCTGGTGAGGGGAGACCCAAAATACCCCAAAAATACCCCAAAAACGGCCAAAATCAACCCAAAACACCCCAAAAAACGGCCAAAATCAACCCAAAAACGGCCAAAATCGACCCAAAAACGTGCACCGGGCGCACGGGGCACTGGCTGAACCACGGCAAGGAGCACTGCCTGGTGAGGGGCGCCTGAAAACACCCCAAAAACGGCCAAAATCGACCCAAAAACACCCCAAAACACCCCAACACACCCCAAAACACCCCAACACACCCCAAAACACCCCAAAAATACCCCAAAAATAACCCCAAAACATGGGAGCACTGCCTGGTGAGGGGCACCTGAAACACCCCAAAAATGAACTGAAATCCACCCAAAAACACCCCAAAAACGCCCCCAAAAAATGCCCAAAATCGACCCAAAAACGGCCCCAAAAATACCCTGAAATCCACCCCAAACCACCCCAAAACGTGGGAGCACTGCCTGGTGAGGGGCGCCCCGAAATACCCCAAAAATATCCTGAAATTGACCCAAAAACGTGGGAGCACTGCCTGGTGAGGGGTGCCCAAAAAACTCCGAAACACCCCCAAAAACGCCCAAAAATGGCCAAAATCCACCCAAAACCACCCCAAAACCACCCCAAAAACACCCCAAAACACCCCAAAAACACCCCAAAACCCCCCCAAAACGCCCAAAAATATCCTGAAATCGACCCAAAAACACCCCGAAAACATGGGAGCACTGCCTGGTGAGGGGAGCACAAAAACACCCCCAAAATACCCCAAAAACACCCCAAAAATGGCCAAAATCAACCCAAAATCACCCCAAAAATGCCCAAAAATACCCAGAAATCGACCCAAAAATGGTGAATTTTGGGGATTTTGGGAGTTCCCATACAGATTTTGGGGTGAATTTTGGGGATTTGGGGAGTTCCTGTGTGAATTTTGGGAATTTTCTGGTGAATTCGGGGGTTCCTGGGTGGATTTCGGGGTGAATTTTGGGGATTTTGGGAGTTCCCATGTGGATTTCGGCGGGAATTTTGGGAATTTTGGGTATTCCCGTGCAGATTTCGGGGTGAATTTTGGGGATTTCGGGGTGAATTTTGGGGATTTCGGGAGTTCCCGTGCGGATTTTGGGATGAGTTTTGGTGATTTTTGGAGTTCCTGTGCGGATTTTGGGAATTTTCTGCTGAATTTTGAGGATTTTGCGAGTTCCCGTGTGAATTTTGGGGATTTTGGGTGTTTCCATGCAGATTTTGGGGTGAGTTTTGGGGATTTTGGGTGTTCCTGGGTGGATTTTGGGATGAATTTTGGGGATTTTGGGTGTTCCCGTGCGGATTTTGGTGTGAGTTTTGAGGATTTTGGGGTGAGTTTTGGGGATTTCGGGGGTTCCCGTGTGAATTTTGGGGATTTCGGGGTGAATTTTGGGGATTTCGGGGGTTCCCGTGTGGATTTTGGGGATTTCGGGATGAGTTTTGGGGATTTTGGGTGTTCCCGTGTGAATTTTGGGAATTTTCTGGTGAATTTTGGGTGTTCCTGGGTGGATTTTGGGATGAATTTTGGGGATTTCGGGGGTTCCCATGTGGATTTTGGGGATTTCAGTGTGGATTTTGGGGATTTCGGGGGTTCCCGTGTGGATTTTGGGGATTTCAGTGTGAATTTGAGGGATTTTGGGCGTTCCTGTGCGGATTTTGGGAATTTTCTGCTGAATTTTGAGGATTTTGGGAGTTCCCGTGTGAATTTTGGGGATTTCGGGGGTTCCCGTGCAGATTTCGGTGTGAATTTTGGGGATTTCGGGGTGAGTTTTGGGAATTTTGGGGGTTCCCGTGCGGATTTTGGGGATTTTGGTGGGGATTTTGGGTGTTCCTGGGTGGATTTTGGGATGAATTTCGGGGATTTCGGGGGTTCCCGTGCGGATTTTGGGGATTTCGGGGTGAATTTTGGGAATTTTCTGGTGAATTTTGGGGATTTCGGGGGTTCCCGTGCCGATTCCGGCCTCCCCAAATCCCGAATTTTCCCCCCGGCGCAGGTCGGGGTGAAGGGGAACCCCCAAGGCTTCAACCGGGGTCTGGATTGCGACGTCATCGTGGCCGAGGTGAGACCCCAAATCCCGGGGATTTCAACCCGAAAAATTCCCAAAAAAAACCGGAAAACTTCAACCCCAAAAGTGAGGATTTAACCCCAAAAAAAGGGGAAAAACAGGGAGAAAAACGGTTGAGTTTTTGTTAAAGGAGTTGGATAAATGAGGATTTTTTCCTGGAAAAATGGGGGAAAACGAGGAAATTCCCTCAGAAAATGGGGGAAAAACATGGAAATTCCCTCAGGAAATGGGGAAAAATGCTCCGGAAATGGGGAGAAACGTGGGAATTCCCTCAGGAAAATGGGGAAAAATGAGAAATTCCCTCAGAAAATGGGGAAAATTAGGAAATTCCCTCATAAAGTGGTGGAAAATGCTCAGGAAATTGGGAAAAATGTGGGAATTCCCTCAGGAAAATGGGGAAAAACGTGGGAATTCCCTCAGGAATTGGGGAAAATGAGGAAATTCCCTGAGGAATTGGGGAAAAATGCTCAGGAAATTCCCTCAGAAAATGGGGAAAAATGCTCAGGAAATTGAGAAAAATGTGGGAATTCCCTCAGGAATTGAGTAAAAATGTGGGAATTCCCTCAGAAAATGGGGAAAAATGAGGAAATTCCCTCAGGAAATGGGGAAAAATGAGAATTTCCCTCAGAAAATGGGGAAAAATGTGGGAATTCCCTCAGGAATTGAGGAAAAATGTGGGAATTCCCTCAGAAAATGGGGAAAAACGAGAAATTCCCTCAGGAATTGGGGAAAAACATGGAAATTCCCTCAGGAATTGAGTAAAAATGTGGGAATTCCCTCATAAAGTGGTGGAAAATGCTCCAGAAATGGGGAAAAATGCAGGAATTCCCTCAGGAATTGAGGAAAAATGTGGGATTTCCCTCAGGAATTGGGGAAAAATGTGGGAATTCCCTCATAAAGTGGTGAAAAATGCTCCAGAAATGGGGAAAAATGCGAGAATTCCCTCAGGAATTGGGGAAAAATACGAGAATTCCCTCAGGAATTGGGGAAAAACGTGGAAATTCCCTCAGGAATTGGGAAAAATGAGGAAATTCCCTCATAAAGTGGTGAAAAATGCTCAGGAAATGGGGAAAAATGTGGGAATTCCCTCAGAAATTGGGGAAAAAATGCAAGAATTCCCTCAGGAATTGGGAAAAATGTGGAAATTCCTTCATAAAGTGGTGGAAAATGCTCAGAAAATGGGGAAAAATGAGGAAATTACCTCAGGAAAAGGGAGGAAATGAGAAAAATTCCCTCATAAAAGGGTGAAAAGTGAGGGAATCGCCTCAGGAAATGCTGAAATATGAGAAAATTACCTAAAAAAAGGGTGAAAAGTGAGGGAATTACCTCAGAAAAAGGCGGGAAATGACAAAATTACCTCATAAAGTGGCAAAAAATGAGGGAATTACCTCAGGAAATTATGAGAAATTAGGGAATTACCTCATAAAACGTTGAAACATGAGGGGAATCGCCTCAGGAAATGCTAAAATATGAGAAAATTACCTCAAAAAATGGTGAAAAGTGAGGGAATTGTCTCAGGAAATGCTGAAACGTGAGAAAATCACCTCATAAAATAGTAAAAAATTAAGGAATTGCCTTATAAAACATTGTAAAGTGAGAGAATTACCTCAGAAAAAGGCGGGAAATGAGAAAAATTACCTCATAAAATGTAGAAAAGTGAGAGAATTACCTCAGGAAATGCTAAAATGTGAGAGAATTACCTCATAAAATAGTAAAAAAGGAGGAAGTTACCTTAAAAAATGTTAAAACACGAGAAAAATACCTCATAAAATGATGAAAAAGGAGAGAATTACCTCATAAAATGTGAAAACATGAGGAAATCACCTCATAAAATGGTGAAAAATTATGGAATTACCTCAGGAAAAGGCGGGAAATGAGAAAAATACCTCATAAAATGTAGAAAAGTGAGAGAATTACCTCAGGAAATGCTAAAACGTGAGAAAATTACCTCAAAAAATGGTGAAAAGTGAGGAAATTACCTCGGAAAAAGGCGGGAAATGAGAAAATTCCCTCATAAAAGGGCGAAAAATGAGAGAATTACCTCATAAAATGCGAAAACATGAGGAAATCACCTCATAAAATGGTGAAAAATGAGGGAGTTACCTTAAAAAATGTTAAAACACGAGAAAAATACCTCATAAACTGATGAAAAAGGAGAGAATTACCTCATAAAATGCTAAAACATGAAAAAACCACCTCATAAAATGTAGAAAAATTATGGAATTACCTCAGGAAAAGGCGGGAAATGAGAAAAATTCCCTCATAAAATGTAGAAAAATGAGAGAATTACCTCAGGAAATGCTAAAATGTGAGAAAATCACCTCATAAAATAGTAAAAAATGAAGGAATTGCCTTATAAAACATTGTAAAGTGAGAGAATTACCTCAGAAAAAGGCGGGAAATGAGAAAAATTACCTCATAAAATGTAGAAAAATGAGGGAATTACCTCATAAAATGCGAAAACATGAGGAAATCACCTCATAAAATGGTGAAAAATGAGGGAGTTACCTTAAAAAATGTTAAAACACGAGAAAAATACCTCATAAACTGATGAAAAAGGAGAGAATTACCTCATAAAATGCTAAAACATGAAAAAAACACCTCATAAAATGTAGAAAAATTATGGAATTACCTCAGGAAAAGGCGGGAAATGAGAAAAATTCCCTCATAAAATGTAGAAAAGTGAGAGAATTACCTCAGGAAATGCTGAAACGTGAGAAAATAATCTCATAAAATAGTAAAAAATGAAGGAATTGCCTTATAAAACATTGTAAAGTGAGAGAATTACCTCAGAAAAAGGCGGGAAATGAGAAAATTCCCTCCTAAAATGTAGAAAAATAAGGGAATTGCCTCAGGAAATGCTGAAACGTGAGATAATCACCTCATAAAATGGTAAAAAAGGAGGAAGTTACCTTAAAAAATGTTAAAACACGAGAAAAATACCTCATAAACTGATGAAAAAGGAGAGAATTACCTCATAAAATGCTAAAACATGAAAAAGCCACCTCATAAAATGTAGAAAAATTATGGAATTACCTCAGGAAAAGGCGGGAAATGAAAAAATTACCTCATAAAATGTAGAAAAATTATGGAATTACCTCAGGAAAAGGCGGGAAATGAAAAAATTACCTCATAAAATGTAGAAAAATTATGGAATTACCTCAGGAAAAGGCGGGAAATGAGAAAATTACCTCCTAAAACGCTGAGAAATGGCAAAATCACCTCATAAAACGTTGAGAAATGACGGAATCACCTCATAAAACACTGAGAAACGAGGGAACCGCCTCCGGAAAAGGCCGGAATTGAGGGAATCTCCTCTTAAAATTGTGAAAAATGAGGGAATTACCTCCGGAAACGCTAAAACACGAGAAAATCCCCTGATAAAACGCTGAAAAATGAGAAAAATCACCTCATAAAACGTTGAAAAATGACGGAATCACCTCATAAAACGCTGAAAAATGAGGGAACCGCCTCCGGAAAAGGCGGGAAACGCCAAAACCCCCCTCAAAAAACCCAGAAACCCCCGAAAAAACCTCGGGAAAAGGCGAAAAAAAAAGTAATTTTTTAATATCACGGTTGTTTTTGATATAAACTCGCGGCCCAGGTTCGCTCCACCAGCCACAAACCCGACGAGATCTACGGCATGATCGAGCGGCTGTCGCCCGGCACCAGGAAAATCGAACTTTTCGGCCGCCCCCACAACGTCCAGCCCAACTGGTAACGGGAATTCGGGGCTCTCCCCTCACGGAAAACGACGGGAATTTGGGGGGATTTTGGGGATTTTTGGGGATTTTTTGGGGGATTTTTTGGGGATTTTTTGGGGGATTTTTTGGGGAATTTTTGGGGATTTTTGGGGGGATTTTGGGGGGATTTTTTTGGATTTTTGGGGGGATTTTGGGGGGGATTTTTGGGGATTTTTTTGGGAATTTTTGGGGATTTTTGGGGATTTTTTGGGGGATTTTTGGGGATTTTTTTGGGGATTTTTGGGGATTTTTTTGGGGATTTTTTTGGGGATTTTTGGGGATTTTTTGGGGATTTTTTTGGGGATTTTTTTGGGATTTTTTGGGAATTTTGGGGGGATTTTTGGGGATTTTTTTTGGAATTTTTGGGATTTTTTTAAGGGGGGGATTTTTTGGGGGGGATTTTTGGGGGGGGAATTTTTTGGATTTTTTGGGGGAATTTTCAGGAATTTTTTGGGAATTTTTTTGAATTTTTGGGAATTTTTGGGGGGGGAATTTTTTGGGTAATTTTTGGGAATTTTTTGGGGAACTTTCAGGAATTTTTTGGGAATTTTTTGGGGATTTTTTTTGAATTATTGGGAATTTTTGGGGGGGAATTTTTTGGGGGGAATTTTTGGGGGTGGATTTTTGGGAATTTTTTGGGGAATTTTTGGGAATTTTTTTGGGGAAATTTTTTTGGGGGGATATTTTTGGGGAATTTTCAGGAATTTGGGAATTTTAAGGAATTTTTTTGGGAATTTGTTTGAGATTTTTTTTTGAATTTTTGGGAATTTTTGGGGGGGAATTTTTTGGATTTTTTGGGGGGAAATTTCAGGAATTTCTGTGGGATTTTTTTTGGATTTTTTTTTTAATTTTTGGGAATTTTTGGGGGTGGATTTTTGGGAATTTTTTTTTGAGAATTTTGGGGAATTTTTTGGGGAATTTTGGGAATTTTTTTGGGAACTTTCAGGAATTTTTTCGGGAATTTTTTGGGGAATTTTGGGGAATTTTTTGGGGGGAATTTTTTTGGTTTTTTTTTGGGGGGGGGAATGTTTTTGGGAATTTTTGGGATTATTTTTGGGAATTTTTTTTTTTAAATTTTTGGGAATTTTTCTGGGGAATTTTTTTTTGAATTTTTGGGAATTTTTTCTCAATTTCTGGGAATCTTTCCGCGACTTTTTCCTTTCAGGATCACGCTGGGGAATCAGCTGGACGGGATTCACCTGCTGGACCCCGACGTGGTGGCGCAGTTCAAGCAGCATTACCCCGACGGCATCATCTCCAAACCCAAAAATATCTGAGATTTTTTAATTTTATTCTATTTTTTATTATTTTTTAAGGGTTTTTTCCGAGGTTTGGAGCGGGAGAAAATAAGAATTCCGAAGGAAACCACGGAATTTTTAAAATTATTATTATTTTTTTGGTGGGAAACGGGTGAAAGCGGTGGAAAAAGGAATTTTGGGGGTTTAAGGGATTTGAAAATCGGGGTTTGAGGGATTTTGGGGGGATTTGGGGAAGTTTGAAGGAGTTTTGGGGAATTTTGGGGGATTTCAGGTGGATTTTTGGGGGATTTTTTGGGGATTTTAAGGGAATTTTTTGGGAATTTCAAGTGGAATTTTTGGGTTTTTTGGGGGGATTTCAAGTGGATTTTTTTGGGATTTTTTAGGGAATTTTTTGGGGAATTTCAAATGGATTTTTTTGGGGTTCAAAGTTGGATTTTTGGGTTTAAAATGGAAATTTTGGGTTCAAAGTGGAATTTTTGGGTTCAAAATGGGAAATTTTTGTGTTTAAAGTGGATTTTTTTGGGTTTAAAATGGGAATTTTTGGGGTTCAAAGTTGGGTTTTTGTGTTTAAAGTGGAATTTTTGGGTTCAAAGTTGGAATTTTTGGGGTTCAAAGTGGAATTTTTGGGTTTAAAATGGGAATTTTTTGGGTTCAAAGTTGGATTTTTTGGGTTCAAAGTGGAATTTTTGGGGTTCAAAGTTGGGTTTTTTGGGTTTAAAATGGGAACATTTTGTGTTTAAAGTGGAATTTTGGGTTCAAAGTTCAATTTTTGGGTTCAAAATGGGAAATTTTTGTGTTTAAAGTGGATTTTTTGGGTTTAAAATGGGAATTTTTTGGGTTCAAAGTGGAATTTTTGGGTTTAAAGTGGAATTTTTGGGGTTCAAAGTTGGAATTTTGGGGTTCAAAGTTGGAATTTTTGGGTTTAAAATGGAATTTTTGGGTTCAAAGTTGGAATTTTGGGTTCAAAGTTGGAATTTTTGGGGTTCAAAGTTGGATTTTTGGGTTCAACATGGGAAATTTTTGTGTTTAAAGTGGATTTTTTGGGTTTAAAATGGGATTTTTTCGGGTTCAAAGTGGAATTTTTGGGTTTAAAATGGAATTTTTGGGGGTTCAAAGTGGAATTTTTGGGTTTAAAATGGAATTTTTGGGTTCAAAGTTGGATTTTTTGGGTTCAAAATGGGAAATTTTTGTGTTTAAAGTGAATTTTTTGGGTTTAAAATGGGAATTTTTTGGGGTCAAAGTTGGATTTTTGGGGTTTAAAATGGAATTTTTTGGGGTTCAAAGTGGAATTTTTCGGGTTCAAAGTGGATTTTTTGGGTTTAAAATGGGAATTTTTGGGTTTAAAAAGGAATTTTTTGGGGTTCAAAGTGGAATTTTTGTGTTTAAAGTGGAATTTTTGGGGTTCAAAGTGGAATTTTTGGGTTTAAAATGGAATTTTTGGGTTCAAAGTGGAATTTTTGTGTTTAAAGTGGAATTTTTTGGGGTTCAAAGTGGATTTTTTTGGGGTTCAAAGTGGAATTTTTGGGGTTCAAAGTTGGGGGTTTTGGTTCAAAGTGGAATTTTTGGGTTCAAAATGGGGAATTTTTGGGTTTAAAGTAGAATTTTTGGGTTTAAAATGGAATTTTTTGGGTTCAAAGTGGAATTTTTGGGGTTCAAAGTTGGAATTTTGGGTTCAAAGTTGGATTTTCGGGTTCAAAATGGGAAATTTCTGTGTTTAAAGTGGATTTTTTGGGTTTAAAATGGGAATTTTTGGGTTCAAAGTTGGGGTTTTTGGGTTCAAAGTGGAATTTTTGGGTTTAAAATGGGAAATTTTTGTGTTTAAAGTGGATTTTTTGGGTTTAAAATGGGAATTTTTGGGGTTCAAAGTGGATTTTTTGGGTTTAAAATGGAATTTTTGGGTTCAAAGTGGAATTTTGTGTTTAAAGTGGATTTTTTGGGTTTAAAATGAGAAATTTTTGTGTTTAAAATGGAATTTTTTGGGGTTCAAAGTGGAATTTTTCGCGTTCAAAGCCGTTTTTTTTCCCAGAGCACAGACACAAACTTCCGACAACCAAACACAGAAATTTTTGTTTTGTTTTGTTTTGTTTTTTTTTTTGGTTTTTCCCGGGGATTCCAAGGAGCTTTTGTCGATTCCGGCGGCGTTTTTGGGGCGGGAAACCCCCCCAAAACCTCCGACGCCGCCCCCAAATTCCGCCCGGAATTCCCAAAATTCCCGCGGGAGCTTTCACTTGACGAAGACCACGCTGTTGCCGGCGTTGCGGGCGGCGAGCCAGGCCAGGAAAACGTCCCTGAAACGGGGAAAAAATGGGAATTTCCGTCAAAAAAACGGGAATTTCCCTCAAAAAAACGGGAATTCCCCTCAAAAAAACGGGAATTTCCCTCGAAAACCGTTAATTTCCGTCAAAAAAACGGGAATTTCCCTCAAAAAATGGGAACTTCCGTCAAAAACCGGGAATTTCCCCTCAAAAACCGGGAATTTCCCCTCAAAAACCGGGAATTTCCCTCAAAAAAACGGGAATTTCCCTCAAAAAAATGGGAATTTCCCTCAAAAAATGGGAATTTCCGTCAAAAAACCGGGAATTTCCCTCAAAAAACGGGAATTTCCGTCAAAAAACGGGAATTTCCGTCAAAAAATGGGAACTTCCGTCAAAAACCGGGAATTTCTGTCAAAAATCGGGAATTTCCCTCAAAAAACAGCGGATTTCCGTCAAAAAACGGGAATTTCCCTCAAAAAACGGGAATTTCCCTCAAAAAACCGGGAATTTCCCTCAAAAAAACGGGAATTTCCCTCAAAAAACGGGAATTTCCCTCAAAAAACGGGAATTTCCCTCAAAAAACGGGAATTTCCCTCAAAAAAAACGGGAATTTCAGTCAAAAAAACGGGAATTTCCCTCAAAAAAACGGGAATTTCCCTCAAAAAAACGGGAATTTCCCTCAAAAACACGGGAATTTCCCTCAAAAACCGGGAATTTCCCTCAAAAAAACAGCGGATTTCCGTCAAAAAACGGGAATTTCCGTCAAAAATCGGGAATTTCCCTCAAAAAACGGGAATTTCCCTCAAAAACCGGGAATTTCCCTCAAAAAAACAGGAATTTCCGTCAAAAAACAGCGGATTTCCCTCAAAAAAACGGGAATTTCCCTCAAAAAACGGGAATTTCTGTCAAAAACCGGGAATTTCTGTCAAAAATCGGGAATTTCCCTCAAAAAACCGGGAATTTCCCTCAAAAAAATGGGAATTTCCCTCAAAAAAACGGGAATTTCCATCGAAAACCGTTAATTTCCGTCAAAAAACGGGAATTTCCCTCAAAAAAAACGGGAATTTCCCTCAAAAAAAACGGGAATTTCTGTCAAAAAACGGGAATTTCCCTCAAAAAACAGCGGATTTCCGTCAAAAAACGGGAATTTCTGTCAAAAAACGGGAATTTCCCTCAAAAAAACGGGAATTTCCCTCAAAAAACGTGAATTTCCCTCAAAAAAACGGGAATTTCCATCAAAAAAACGGGAATTTCCCTCAAAAAACGGGAATTTCCCTCAAAAAACAGCAGATTTCCCTCAAAAAAACGGGAATTTCCCTCAAAAATCGGGATTAAGGGGGAAAAAAAAGGATTTGGGGTCAAACAACAGCGGTTTTCGGGCGAAAATTTGTGATTTTGGGTGAAAGAAACCGGGCGGTTTTGGTGAAGAAAAAGCGAGGAACTCGCTGCTGCAGAATTCCGTTTTTCCCCCCAAAATCCCCGTTCTCCCCACAGAATTCCCATTTTTTCCCCATTTTTCCCGTTTTTCTCCCCATTTTTTCCCGTTTTTTTCCCCGTTTCCCCCCCAGAATTCCCACTTTTTCTCGCAGAATTCCCATTTTTTCCCGTTTTCCCCCCGTTTTTCCCCCAGAATTCCCCGTTTTCTCCCCAGAATTCCCATTTTTTCTCTCAGAATTCCCATTTTTTTCCCCATTTTTTCCGTTTTTCCCCCATTTTTTCCCCCAGAATTCCCGTTTTTTCCCATTTTTTCCCCGTTCTCCCCCCAGAATTCCCTTTTTTTCTCGCAGAATTCCCATTTTTTCCCATTTTTTGTTTTTTCTCCCAATTTTTCCCCCAGAATTCCCATCTTTTCCCATTTTTTCCCCGTTTTCCCCCCAGAATCCCCGTTTTTTCCCTGTTTTTCCCCGTATTTCTCCATTTTTTCTCCCAGAATTCCCATTTTTTCTCGCAAAATTCCCGTTCTTTCCCATTTTTTCCCCGTTTTCCCCCCAGAACTCCCCGTTTTCCCCCCAGAATTCCCATTTTTTCTCCCAGAATTCCCTTTTTTTCCCATTTTTCCCCCGTTTTCCCCCCAGAATCCCCATTTTTTCCCTGTTTTGCCCCATATTTCTCCTTTTTTTCTCCCAGAATTCCCATTTTTTCCCCGTTTTTCCCCATTTTTTCCCCGTTTTCCCCCATTTTTTCTCCCAGAATTCCCGTTTTTTCCCCTTTTTTCCCCATTTTCCCCCGTTTTTCCCCGTTTTCCCCATTTTCCCCGCCGTTTCTCACCGGCAGTGGCGCACCAGGCACTCGCTGCTGCAGAACTCCCAGTTTTTTTCCCCCAGAATTCCCATTTTTTCTCGCAGAATTCCCATTTTTTCCCCGTTTTTCCCCATTTTTTCTCCCAGAACTCCCATTTTTTCCCCTTTTTTCCCAGAATTCCCGTTTTTCCCCATTTTTCCCCGTTTTCCCCCCCATTTTTTCCCCATTTTTTCCTGTTTTTCCCCCCAGAACTCCCAATTTTCTCCCAGAATTCCCGTTTTTCCCCCAGAATTCCCATTTTTTCTCCCAGAATTCTCGTTTTTTTCCCATTTTTCCCATTTTTTCCCCGTTTTCCCCGTTTTTTCCCCGTTTTCCTCACCGGCAGTGCCGCACCAGGCACTCGCTGCTGCAGAACTCCCGTTTTTCCCCCCAAAATCCCCATTTTACCCCCAGAATTCCCGTTTTTTCCCCGTTTTTCCCCGTTTTTTCTCCCAGAATTCCCATTTTTTCTCCCAGATTTCCCGTTTTTTCCCCTTTTTTTCCCCGTTTTTTCCCGTTTTTTTCCCCATTTCTCTCACCGGCAGTGCCGCACCAGGCACTCGCTGCTGCAGAACTCCCGGGTTTTTTCCCCCAGAATTCCCATTTTTTCCCCGTTTTTCCCCATTTTTTCTCCCAGAATTCTCGTTTTTTCCCATTTTTTCCCCATTTTCCCCATTTTTTCCCCGTTTTTTCCCCATTTTTTCCCCATTTTCCCCATTTTTCCCTGTTTTTTCCCGTTTTCCCCCGTTTTCCTCACCGGCAGTGCCGCACGAGGCACTCGCTGCTGCAGAACTCCCGTTTTTTTTCCCCCAGAATTCCCATTTTTTCTCCAGAATTCCCATTTTTTCCCCGTTTTTCCCCATTTTTTCTCCCAGAATTCCCGTTTTTCCCGTTTTTTTCCCCATTTCTCTCACCGGCAGTGCCGCACCAGGCACTCGCTGCTGCAGAACTCCCGTTTTTTCTCCCAGAATTCCCATTTTTTTCCCGTTTTTCCCCGTTTTTTCTCCCAGATTTCCCGTTTTTCCCCGTTTTTTCTCCCGTTTTTTTCCCCCAGAATTCCTGTTTTTTCCCCCAGAATTCCCGTTTTTCCCCGTTTTTTCCCATTTTTTCCCCATTTCTCTCACCGGCAGTGCCGCACCAGGCACTCGCTGCTGCAGAACTCCCGTTTTTTCTCCCAGAATTCCCATTTTTTTCCCATTTTTTCCCCGTTTTCCCCCCGTTTTTTCCCGTTTTTTCCCGTTTTTTTCCCCGTTTTCCTCACCGGCAGTGCCGCACCAGGCACTCGCTGCTGCAGAATTCCCGTTTTCCCCCCGTTTTTTCCCGTTTTTCCCCGTTTTCCTCACCGGCAGTGCCGCACCAGGCACTCGCTGCTGCAGAATTCCCGTTTTCCCCCCGTTTTTTCCCGTTTTTCCCCGTTTTCCTCACCGGCAGTGCCGCACCAGGCACTCGCTGCTGCAGAACTCCTGGTCCCAGTCGGCGCTGGCCACGGGCGCGTTGCGGCAGCCGGCGCGGACGCAGCGGGCGCGCGGCGACTCGGGGACGCCGGGCGACGCCGCCGGCACCAGCTCCACGCGCGGCGGCGACTCCGCCTGCGGATCCGGGAATCCCGCAGTTCCGGAGGGGTTAACGGGGAAAAAACACCCGGAATTCCCCGGAGCCGGGCGGGAACCCGAGAGGCACTCCGGGGAAAATCGGGGGTTTGATCCCCAAAATTCCCTTTTTATTCCCAAAAATTCCCTTTTTATCCCCAAAATTTCCCGTTCCCAAAATTCCCTTTTTGTTCCCCAAATTCCCTTTTTATTCCCAAAATTTCCCTTTTTATCCCCCAAAATTCCCTTTTTATTCCCAAAAATTCCGTTTTTATTCCCCAAAAATTCCCTTTATATCCCAAAAATTCCCGTTTTGTTCCCAAAATTCTCTTTATTCCCAAAAATTCCCTTTATTCCCCAAAATTCCCTTTTTGTTCCCCAAAATTGCCTTTATATCCCAAAATTTCCCTTTATATCCCAAAATTCCCTTTTTATTCCCCAAAATTCCCTTTTAATTCCCAAAATTCCCTTTTGTTCCCCAAAAATTCCCTTTATATCCCAAAATTCCCTTTGTTCCCAAAAATTCCCTTTTTGTTCTCCAAAATTCGCTTTTTATTCCCCAAATTCCCTTTTATCCCCAAAATTTCACTTTTTATTCCCCAAAAATTCTCTTTTTATTCCCAAAATTCCCTTTATATCCCCAAATTCCCTTTTTATTACCCAAAATTCCCTTTTTATTCCCCAAAAATTCCCTTTTTATTCCCCAAATTCCCTTTTTATCCCCAAAATTTCACTTTTTATTCCCAAAAATTCCCTTTATATCCCAAAATTCCCTTTTGTTCCTCAAAAATTCCCTTTTTATTCCTAAATTCCCTTTTTATTCCCAAAATTTCCCTTTTTATTCCCCAAAATTCCCTTTTTATTCCCAAAATTCCCTTTTTATTCCCAAAAAATTCCCTTTGTTCCCCAAAATTCCCTTTTTGTTCCCCAAAATTCCCTTTATTTCCCAAAATTTCCTTTTTGTTCCTCAAAAATTCCCTTTATTCCCCAGAATTCCCTTTATATCCCCAAAATTTCACTTTTTATTCCCAAAAATTCCCTTTTTATTCCCAAAATTCCCTTTATATCCAAAATTTCCCTTTATATCCCAAAATTCCCTTTTCGTTCCCCAAAAATTCCCTTTATATCCCAAAATTCCCTTTTTATTCCCCAAATTCCCTTTTTATCCCCAAAATTTCACTTTTTATTCCCAAAAATTCCCTTTTATTCCCAAAAATTCCCTTTTTATTCTCAAAAATTCCCTTTATTCCCCAAAATTTGCTTTTTATTCCCCAAAATTACCTTTATATCCCAAAAATTCCCTTTTTATTCCCCAAAATTTTCATTTTTATTCCCCAAAAATTCCCTTTATATCCCAAATTTCCCTTTTTATCCCCCAAAACTCAGGTTTTATTCCCAAATGTTCCCTTTGTATCCCAAACAATTCCCTCCTTATTCCCCAAAAATTCCCTTTTTGCCCCGAAAATCCCTTTTCGTCCCCAAAAATTCGCTTTTCCCCCTCCCCCACCCCCACATTCCCCTCCCCCACCCCCATTTTTCCCATCCCCCACCATTTCCCCCCTCTCCCACCCCACTTTTCCCCTCCCCCATCCCATCTCTCCCCTCCCCCACGTTCCCCCACCCCATTCCTCCCCTCCCCCTTTCCCCCCTCCCCCCATATCTCCCATCCCCCACCCCCATTTCCCCTCCCCCACCCCCACATTCCCTCCCCCACCCCCATTCCTCCCCTCCCCCACCCCATCTCTCCCCCTCCCCCCCTTTCCCCCTCCCCCACGTCTCCCCTCCCCAATTTCTCCCCACCCCCATTTCCCCCATCCCCCACCCCCATTTCTCCTCCCCCACCCATTTCTCCCTCCCCCCATTCCTCCCCTCCCCCCCAATCTCTCCCCTCCCCCACCCCTCCCCCATTCATCCCCTCCCCCACCCCATTTCTCCCCTCCCCTCCCCCACCCCACCCCTCCCCTCCCCCCTCCTCACCTCGGGCCCCGCCCCTCCCCCCCAGCCCCTCCCCCATTTCCCCCCCAATCTCTCCCCTCCCCCATCTCTCCCCTCCCCCACCCCTCCCCTCCCCCACCCCATTCCTCCCCTTCCCCCCTCCTCACCTCGGGCCCGGCCCCTCCCCCCCCAGCCCCTCCCCCTCCCCATCCCGGGGCTCCTGGTGCTCCTCGGGTGGGGGAGGGGCGGTCGCTGTCGCTGTCGCTGTCGCTGTCGCCGCTGTCGCCGTCGCCCCTCCCCCACCCGGGGGGGCGGGGCCGTGCTGCTGCTGCTGTGGGGGGGGGTGGGGGAGGGGCAGCACGTGCAGGGGGGGGAGGATCTTGATGTGCAGCGGGGGGGGGCCGCGCATTTTGGGGGGGCCCTGCATGGGCTGCAGGGGGGGGGGGAGGGGGCGGCACGGCGGGGGGGGAGGGGCCGGGCGGGGGGGGCGGGGAGGGGCGGGCATCTGCTGCAGGGGGGGGGGGCTGCAGGCGGGGAGGGGGAGGGGCGGGGGGAGGGGCGGCCACCAGGGGAGGCGGGGATGACGGTCACCACCCCTCCCCCACCCCCCGCCGCCCCTCCCCCACCACCCCCCGCCGCCGCCCCTCCCCCACCCGCCAGCAGCTGCTTGGGAATGAGGAGCTTGGTGATGGGGGGAGGGGCGGGGAGGGGCGGGGAGGGGGGAGGGGGGGAGGGAGGGGGAGGGGCGGAGGGGGGCGTGGAGGAGGGGGCGGGGGAGGGGTCGGGGTCGGGGGGGGTCGGGGGAGGTCTGGGGTGGGGGGAGGGGAGGGGAGAGAGAGAGAGAAGGGGGTTAGAGCGGGGGAGGGGCGGAGGGGTTTGGGGGTCACCGAATTTTGGGGTCACCGGCTTTGGGGTCAATGAATTTTGGGGTCACCAAATTTTGGGATGGTCCAAGTTTGGGGTCACCTGAGTTTGGGGTCATCAAATTTTGGGGTCAACAAATTTTGGGGTCACCGAATTTTGGGATGTTCTGAGTTTGGGGTCAATGAATTTTGGGGTCACCTGAGTTTGGGGATTGTCCAAGTTTGGGGTCACCCAAAGTTTGGGGTCACCTGAGTTTGGGGTCAACGAATTTTGGGGTCAATGAATTTTGGATTGTCCCAGTTTGGGATCATCCAAAGTTTGGGGGTCACCGAATTTTGGGATCGTCTGAGTTTGGGGTCACCTGAGTTTGGGGTCACCGAATTTTGGGATGGTCCCAGTTTGGAATCACCGAATTTTGGGATCAACCGAGTTTGGGGTCACCTGAGTTTGGGGTCATCGAATTTTGGGGTCAATGAATTTTGGGATCGATGAATTTTGGGATCGACCGAGTTTGGGGTCACCCAAAGTTTGGGGTCATCAAATTTGGGGTCAACAAAGTTTGGCGTCATCAAATTTTGGGATTGTCTGAGGTTGGGATCATCCAAAGTTTGGGGTCACCTGAGTTTGGGGTCATCAAATTTGGGGTCATCAAATTTTGGGGTCAACAAGGTTTGGGGTCAATGAATTTTGGGATTGTCCCAGTTTGGGGTCATCCAAAGATTGGGATCACCTGAGTTTGGGGTCAATGAATTTTGGGATTGTCTGAGTTTGGGGTCATCGGCTTTGGGGTCACCAAATTTTGGGATGTTCCAAGTTTGGGGTCACCCAACGTTTGGGATCACCTGAGTTTGTGGTCAACAAATTTTGGGGTCACCCAAAGTTTGGGGTCAATGAATTTTGGGATTGTCCCAGTTTGGGGTCATCCAAAGTTTGGGGTCAACGAGGTTTGGGGTCAACGAGGTTTGGGGTCAACGAAGTTTGGGGTCACCTGAGTTTGGGATCAACCAAGTTTGGGGTCATCAAATTTTGGGGTCACCGAATTTTGGGGTCACCTGAGTTTGGGGTCACCTGAGTTTGGGGTCCCCCAAAGTTTGGGGTCATCAAATTTGGGGTCATCGAATTTTGGGGTCAATGAATTTTGGGATGGTCCAAGTTTGGGGTCACCCAAAGTTTGGGGTCACCTGAGTTTGGGGTCATCAAATTTTGGGGTCAACGAAGTTTGGGGTCATCGGCTTTGGGGTTGACAAATTTGGGATTGTCCAAAGTTTGGGGTCAATGAATTTTGGGATCTTCCAAGTTTGGGGTCATCAAGTTTTGGGACTGTTCGAGTCTGGGGTCAACAAATTTTGGGGTCAACGAATTTTGGGGTCACCAGATTTTGGGATTGTCTGAGTTTGGGGTCACCCAAAGATTGGGGTCAACGAATTTTGGGGTCAACGAATTTCGGGGTTGTCCAAGTTTGGGGTCATCCAAAGTTTGGGGTCAACGAGGTTTGGGGTCATCGGCTTTGGGGTCAATGAATTTTGGGGTCAACAAATTTTGGGATTGTCCCAGTTTGGGGTCACCAGATTTTGGGATGGTCCGAGTTTGGGGTCACCCAAAGTTTGGGGTCAATGAATTTTGGGATGGTCCAAGTTTGGGGTCATCCAAAGTTTGGGGTCACCTGAGTTTGGGGTCAATGAATTTTGGGGTCAACGAATTTTGGGATTGTCCCAGTTTGGGGTCACCCAAAGTTTGGGGTCACCTGAGTTTGGGGTCATCAAATTTTGGGATGTTCCGAGTTTGGGGTCGTCCAAATTTTGGGGTCACCTCAGTTTGGGGTCACCAAATTTTGGGATTGTCTGAGGTTGGGGTCAACAAATTTGGGGTCAATGAATTTTGGGATTGTCCCAGTTTGGGGTCACCCAAAGTTTGGGGTCAACAAAGTTTGGGGTCAATGAATTTTGGGATTGTCCCAGTTTGGGGTCACCCAAAGTTTGGGGTCAACAAAGTTTGGGGTCAATGAATTTTGGGATTGTCCCAGTTTGGGGTCACCCAAAGTTTGGGGTCAACAAAGTTTGGGGTCACCTGAGTTTGGGGTCACCAAAATTTTGGGGTCAATGAATTTTGGGGTCAACGAGGTTTGGCGTCATCGGCTTTGGGGTCACCAGATTTTGGGGTCATCCAAAGTTTGGGGTCATCGAATTTTGGGGTCAATGAATTTTGGGATTGTCCAAGTTTGGGGTCCCCTGAGTTAGGGGTCAATGAATTTTGGGATTGTCCCAGTTTGGAGTCACCAAATTTTGGGATTGTCCCAGTTTGGGATCATCCAAAGTTTGGGGTCACCTGAGTTTGGGGTCAACGAATTTTGGGGTCAATGAATTTTGGGATTGTCCCAGTTTGGGGTCACCTGAGTTTGGGATGGGGCGATTTTTGGGGTCACCCAAAGTTTGGGGTCACCTGAGTTTGGGGCCATCAAATTTTGGGATTGTCTGAGTTTGGGGTCATCGGCTTTGGGGTCACCAAATTTTGGGATGGTCCAAGTTTGGGGTCATCAAATTTGGAGTCATCGAATTTTGGGGTCAACGAATTTTGGGATCGACCGAGTTTGGGGTCACCTGAGTTTGGGGTCACCAAATTTGGGGATTGTCCGAATTTGGGGTCAGCCAAAGTTTGGGGTCAACGAATTTTGGGGTCATCGAATTTTGGGGTCAATGAATTTTGGGATTGTCTGAGTTTGGGGTCATCGGCTTTGGGGTCAACAAATTTTGGGATCATCCAAATTTTAGGATTGTCCAAAGTTTGGGGTCAGCCAAAGTTTGGGGTCAATGAATTTTGGGGTCAATGAATTTTGGGATCGTCCAAAGTTTGGGGGCACCTGAGTTTGGGGTCATCAAATTTTGGGGTCAACGAGGTTTGGGGTCACCCAAAGTTTGGGGTCACTTGAGTTTGGGGTCAATGAATTTTGGGATCACTTGAGTTTGGGGTCAATGAGGTTTGGGGTTGACAAATTTTGGGATCGTCCAAATTTTGGGGTCAATGAATTTTGGGATCACCTGAGTTTGGGGTCACCAAATTTGGGGATTGTCCCACTTTGGGATCATCCAAAGTTTGAGGTCAATGAATTCTGGGGTCAATGAATTTTGGGATGGTCCCAATTTGGGGTCAATGAATTTTGGGGTCACCTGAGTTTGAGGTCACCCAAAGTTTGGGATCAACAAATTTGGGGTTGTCCCAGTTTGGGATCATCCAAAGTTTGGGGT